>JAHZMZ010002350.1:0-31467 GCA_027743805.1 Lepidocyrtoides sp. E14 | reverse complement strand
AAGCCATACCGGATTTTCAAACGAATATCACAAAAATAAAATTCATTACGTCATATTTTGTCGAATGAAAAAGGGGAAATATAAAAAAGTAAAATTATTTTTTGTAATCTAATCTACTTGGACCTCCAAAAATTCTTAATCTTACAACTAAATGCATGTCACGTTATTGTGCATCAATAAGAAAGGGCTTGATCTATTTACATGTCTACATTTTGTACATTAAATACATCGCATTGGGATTGCGACGCTATATCTGCAACAACACCACAATTTTGGCTGTCGCCATAAAAATGACAACAATGATACACTAAGCAATAGTTGTATAACAAAAACACGTAACGCACATAATAAGGAAGGACAATTGGAACGTATGGGGAATTCCACAACTCAATGCTGCATAGTAATGCGTTTTTTGTGTTTTAGTAATCTTAAAGATACGGCTGCTTCTATCTATTCAGATTCAGAGTTATCCAAGTCATACGTAGATGCAGCAGACATACCTTCCAACAACTATGTTGTATGTAGTAGTAAATAACAAGGCATGCATGTGTAAATACATGCTGTCATTTTATTGTCTTACTGTATTTATACGAAACTGAGAATCTATTACAACAACGACAACCAAACCTCATCTCGATTCGTACAACCAGAAGCAAATATTACAGGATAAAATTGGTAAACATGCTTTGTCTGGAGGCATTATTACGATAATTTTGTTTTTTAAACCAGATAAATTTTGGAAAAGTGCACTTCAGTGGATTTCCTACTCATTGGTGAATTATGGGGCATGACACATACGCCCATATATTCAAATTCCAACAACACATTAACAAGCAAAAGAGAATGCAGGGTTGTTCACACTTTATTTATGACATTTTCTAAGGAATGCTCAGCATTATGTACATGACATACAATAAGCTATTTTTACTATGAATATTTTCCTTAACCTAATTGTATGATTACCTTTTTAAAACATATTGTCTGCAACTTTTGTCAATTTCAACTTGTAAAATGCATTATTTGTGCCCTACATTTTCTTTTGACGTGCTAAACTATTTAAATTAGATTGAAAATGATGGCAACATTCCAAATGAATCCAGCGAAAACTTTTCATTGTAAAAAAGTATTCCATTTCTTCATTTTTGATTCATGCCTACTATTACCGTATCCGTATTCATTTCCGGAATTGGCTACACGTCATAATGACGTCAACAACTTCTGAATGAATAACGCTCAAGTTTAATTAGATTTTGCACGTACATAGCAAATGATAAGCATACATCCTATACCCACGCACATGAGCAGGATATTGTGATCTGAGCAACATTTTGAATGCGTTTCTGATGTACAAAATTTCATTTCCTCGGAACTTCAATCAATACGTCTTGATACGCTCTGTGCAAGTTCTTTTGCAAGCAGTTCATGGAACGGAACTGGATGAAAAAATTGTACCTACGCTCTTAGCACTTTATAACTTTGGTTAACAAAGTCGCAGTAAATTCTTTGAGGCAATCTCATATTCAGATAATAATAGCATTGATGATAGAATGCATATACTTAGGTAGTTAGCGAAAAGTGTTCAAAAGAAGTTACATTTCCTCCAGCATTGAATTGAAACGTGACAAACATTCTTTTTGTTTTACGTCTCCATACTTTTAAATATGTGTTTGAAACAGTTCAATATATTTTGCGCTGTTTCTTTGTGACACAAGAAATAATGAAGAAATGAAACCAATTATTTTTCTTCTTCTTTTTCTTTTTCTAAAGTTTTGGGTATCATATCTTTTATATGTATATTTTCTTCTCTTTTCTAAAATGAACACTACTGTTGTCGTTGTGCAATAATTTTTTTAGAAAATAAATTTTTTTACTCTCACTCCAAAATATAAGAGAAAGAAACTGTAATACGATACTGATTTACTTTTGTTGAAAAATTCAATCCCTGATATTTATAATTTTATTCCCTTCTATGTTTTATCAAAGTGATATTGTGTTTTATTCGATATTACTTTGAATAAAAATTTGCGAAAAAGTTAGAAAACCAACATCACACACTTACGTGAGTAAAGTTGTACCGATTGGAATGCACAGCAAGTAAATGTTCATGCAACTATTCACAACACGAGCTTTCATTGTCAATGTTGCACATTGCACTTATGGGAGCAAAAAGCACAATTCACAATTCACTTACCTACACAAACATTAGACACGTTCACATGTGCAGTCAGTTGTACACTGGCTGAAACAAGTGGCTTTGCGCTTCCTTCGTTACTTTCTTAGGAATTCGTACGCACATTGTACAAAACCTTGTGCTTAGTGTTGTATGCATTAACATTTAAGCATCACATTCATCCACTTCAACAAACTAACTCTTCTAGCCAGCACGAAAAAATGTGGTCTTATAAAAAATGTGCACACAATATTCGTTTGCTTTCTACCGATGAATGTGATGCATATTATTGCATATAATGTATTTGCGTATGAGTTCACGCATTTACTTTAGAAAAATAGGCAATTAACTTTGCAAGAAGGAAGCAGTATGAGCAAAAAATAGTCATCAGTCAAAGGAAGAACTGCCAAAATATTTTAAATTTTGAAAGAACAGTCGTTTGCAATATTGTTCCTTGATTAACCTTGATTATAGCATAAACCTCCGAGGGCCCATTTAAACATAAATATTGAAGTCAATAAACCTCTTTTTTTCACTGGATTCTATGATTACATAATGGATCTTTGGACTTCGAGTATTTTTTCAGGTAAAACGTTCTGCTGTTTACAGATAAATGCAAATTAGACTTTAGATACCTATACATTTTTGCAACAAACAGGGGGATAAGGAACAATAGAGCGCTAGGAAAAATCAATATAATTTCAAATTTTGACGTGAATATACTGTCTAAAAAATACATTGGAAAAGGTCTTGCTCCAATTGATTTTGAATTAAATAATTCTCCCATTTCAGTCCCAATCAAGTTATAATTGAATCTTTTTTGGCGTGCACTTCATTAATATACAATTGTATTTCCTTCACATGTCAAATATCTCAAATACAGATAGCATTACAAATATGACAATATAACATCCACTGGGGCAGGATGGGCTGGGCCGAAAAATACAACCTGAATATTTAAAACTTATCCAAGGCTATCACACCTTTTTAGCTGCCTTTATTATGCTACTGTGTATTTTATTTTATTTTATGCATGCTTTTCTCTCAACCTCATTTTCGGTCATTTCCATTCACAAGTTATTAAATTTTATAGCTACCATTCCCGATGAGAACATTTAAAGCAGTCATTTCGAATGCTGTGTAATTATTCTTTTATCGCCTACAGCAAAAATTAAAGCTGAATTTTAAAAAAATCTATGAGTATGAGTTATATGACTTGTACTTTGGCAAATCTAGCAACATATTTTATCGTCATTCATTATTCTCATTTCCCATTTACTACTTCATGGTATTCTCATCATTAAATTGCTCTAACCTACAAATAAAGACACTAGCCAATAATGTTCCATACAATAACCAATGCCCACGTTTTCATTTCAACGGACCAAGAAACAATAAACTCAGCAACTGTAAATGGGTAGCTTTGTCATTTTTAAAGTCACTTGGTCAAAGCGGAAGTAGGGAAGTACTTACATACTTAGCAAATTTGGTGCTTACAGCTCCAATCGTTCAGGAGGTTTAGCGAATTTTCACTTTCAGGTACCTGTAGGGCACCTACTCTTAAACTTCATTCATTTCCTTTCACTCTACTTTTTCAGACGACAGAGTTTGGATTCACTCATTTTTCTGGTGCAAAACCAAGGAAAGTTTCATTTTTTCAATGCAGATATAACGATGTTATATGTATGTGTGTGTGTAGTGTAGAGAGTGAGTCCCTCTCCGAGAGACACAGACAAGGACACGATAAAGTACATGTGCAATAGTCAGCAAAGAGGTTTCATCGTTGAAGAATTCCGCGGGCTTTCCCATTATATTCCTTACTCTATCAGAACATAGTTTCAAGGTCCTCAGGTACCCTACAGATACCGAAGAAATGTAAATTTGCTGCATCTTTTTTTTTAAAAAAAGTTGCTTTCACCACCAAATTTGACATAACAATACCAATTTGACTACGGTCATACTAAATTAATCAATCAGTCTTTCAACATTTTGCGAGTTTATTTAATTCATTAATATATTTGTCCTTTTGTTTTTGCAATGTGTGTATTGTATTTATAAAACATCCACTTTTCAAGTGTCATATTCTTCCTTTTTCAAGCACCGAGTTTACTTTCCACCCTTTTCTGGAAGTGATAATGCCAACTATCGATGAAGCTATGTTAGATAAATTACGTCGTAGGTATTTTACCTATTTTAAAACTTATAAATACCACAAAAAGTATTGAATTTCATTGTAATTGTCGGTAATTTCAATATCGCTGTACACTGTACTTACGGTCAACATTTTCACAATGAGGTTTTATTCCATTCATCTCAATTTTCACTTTTCCCAATCGATTCCAATTTTTCTTGATGAACGCCAACGAAAAATCTTTGAGATACAAAGGACAACGTCTCAACTAATCACTTCATAATAAGATGGATGTTTCTTTTAGTTGGTGGTCATTGAACAACTCTCGCTTTTTATGTTTGAAAAAATTCAACAATTCTAAAAATTACCACACATTACACCATTACACGCATTAAATGGTATTTCTGTGCTACAGGAGGTCTATAGACCACTACTTTTGACCAGTATCAGAATGCCAAAACTTATCAAACATACGCCACGTGCATAGGTATCTACGTTATAATGCATTAAAGTGGCCATGTGTATTTGGTAATGACACCAGCATTCTGGTCTGCACACGTCACTCAGTCATTTAACTGAGACCACGATAATTTTTGTTTGAATTAAATTGAATTTAAATTAACGTAAAACCATATCCCTTAACTGTCATAAAAATGTGCTCTATAGAATTCGAAACATGCGTGTAAATCTTAGAGTCATAAGAAACAATGCTAAAAATTTCATACAACGGCAAAAGTATGTGCGTAATAATGTATATACCCATTTATCAATACAGATTCGTGTGTGTGCATGCGTAAATGTACAATAATATATTGCTAACATAAAATTTGGTAGATTGTTTTTGCTGTCCGAGTATACTATTTACGCGGTCGGTACTTGGATTATTACGATCAGCTACTTAAAAGAGAAGGTACATTGGGCAGCCAGGATATTGGTTCCGTAAGGAAGCATAATAAAAGTTACTTGTGAAGACGAGTACGTCCTAGTCTATAATACACATTCACAGACAGATATAAATACGTCAAAAGTGAGAAGAAATGTTAGCCCTTGGCTGTTATGAGTTTTCAGTTGTTCATGTGGCTATGGATTGGACTAAATTTATCTGGTAGTCTAGCAGTCAATGTGATAGTGGAGTAGTATAGATAGAGTAGTAAAAAGAGTTTTCAGACTTAGCAGTGTCGGCAAATGGAGCTTTTTAGGCATTACTAAGCACATATGATTTTGGAGAAGGTCATTGCACTGGCACACAGACTCCGTGAATATCGCTGCACACTGGCATGGTTGTAGAGGCAATGGCAATATACATTCTTCTTCACGTTGCTTACTCCCTTCTCCTCCTTGCTTTTGAAACGATCTCCTAGATCCAACTTGGCTGTTGCTGACTTGAGACTTCCCTATTTCTATCATGGTTTTTGTTGGTATACCATATTACTTCAGGTTTATGTACAAGCAAAAAGATTTGCTGACTACTTCTAGAAACTATATAATCTTTTATTTCTTGCAAAAACGCTACTGTTATACCATTGTACGTACACATACTTTTATTACCTTCATATTCGGTCCCTTGTCATTCGCATGAATAAGAATAATATTGAACAATGATATGAGTCAGAGAAATAACTCTATATACATATTTTCATTCCTACCAATTTCCATACATGCTTACTAAAGCAGATCATTTTTTCTGATATCAATAAAAACAAACTTTACGCAAGCAACGCAACGCGTTTTCTGTTTTTCTACAAAATCAGTAACTCCGTTGTACTTTATGTTGAATGAGAGCAGAGTTGAGGCGGACGAACGTGAGGCAATGAATTGGATGTTACATGACCTTTATAATGCCAGGCAATTTATATGGCTTGAAGAACGGCGGTGGCAAACATGAGACGCGTATGTATTGTATTGATACTATGCAGATTGCACGCATACTGAAGAATGTTTCTCGCAACCCACCACCACCGCACCGGCAGTTTGTCTCGACGTTTGTGTTTGAGAAATGAAAATTAAGTAAATACCACCAACTTACATAATATGAACATATTATGGTAGGAAATTAATAGGCAGAGATGTAATGTGGGTACATGTAATAAGCAACTTTTAAGACGATGCATGCAATGATGTGGTAAATTTGGCTAGTTAAAGAAAGGGGTTTTAACTCTGACCCTGGTTTTGAATCAATGTCTTCGGGAATAGGACATTGTTAATGCGCATGTGGTCAAGTTACCTTAAATACAACAGTTGTTTCCTTCCAAGTTTCTCACTTATATAATAGTGCTGCACTTAAACTGCGTTACATTTGAATTAGATTAAAACAACCAATTATGGATAATATGGCATTTTGCCTCAAATCTGTCAGGGGAAACGCTTTCTATTGTAAGGGTACATGTACCCATATTTCGTTTTCCAGCTCCAGTTACCGTTGGATGACTTGTGACAAATGAATAATGACAGATACCAGAACGCTCCGTGTTTCTGTTGTATTTTGTGGAATTTGTCTGGAAAAAAACTGGAGACAAACTTGCATGCTTTTAAATTTTCCATCTGTTTACATACGAACATTTGGATGAACGCAAAAGTAAAGTTATTTTCATTATCATCCTCAATTTTGGTCTCCGCATTCGTAAATGTTTCCTTACCTAATGCTCATTGTCGGAACAGAGATAAAGAGGTTGGTTACTATATCCATATTGCTGATTGCCGGAAAGTAAATGGCAAACTTTTTTATCTTTCATTTTCATGTTGTTAGCTTAACGTCCGCTTACTATCACTCACAGCGCATCCAACAATAGCTGAGAATCGGGTAATGTATAGCTTAAGGTGGATGGATTAATTTGGATGGCACATTTATCATCATCCTGTAAGTAGTGGATATTGATATTACCACTGTTTAACTAAATACATGTTCAGATAAGTGCAGTTAACTTTTGCATTAACGTATGTTTTATTGCAAAAATGATGCCTCAAGTCTAAGATCTCAATGCAAAGCAAAGGAGAGATAAATTGTAGACGATATGCAAAACAGGCATGTACTGTATTATCTAAACTTCAAGTGTGTACGTTTTCTTACATATAATACACGGTGTATCCAAAATGGATGAATAATGTTTATCTGCTAACAAGTACTACTTTATATAATATTTTCGGGTAGGGTTATTATACTTTTCAATTTGACGTGAGCATTAAGCCTTAGCAAGTTCCAGCCCATTAAGTTTGTCTTACTATTTTCAGGTTTAATTACATGAGACGTAAATGTGAAATGAAATGAAAATCTGCTAGAATCATAGCATGGTTTGTGGTAAATGCAAGCTTTAATGCAGTACCTAAAGCTCTTAAAACATGGTAGCTTAAACTTTAAAAGCGAATTCATGAATTTTTGTTAGATTAAAGCTTTCCTCATTATGTTTTATTATGTGAAACATTTACTATCGTTAATATTCTGTGCCAGTACGCAATAAGCAAAGTTAGCATAATGCATTATATGGCAAAAGTGCTAAAAATGTCAACGATTCAGATGCTGTTGAGTAATTACGTGACTTTTTTCAAGCCAGTGTTTTCTTCACCAGAAGTTATTATGGTACCGTCCTTCTTTCCTTCTAGTAATAATTAAGCGTACGTAATTGAGCGGTGGTATATCAAAAATTAGAACAAAAATGCAATATCTCATTCTCTACATGTTGTCTCCACAAAAGTTCCAGAATAATAATAACAGAGTGATTTACATGTGCTCATGCTGCCACAGTTTTTCCTATTATGTCACTATTTTTATTCAGTAGTGAGCTTCTTTGCAATGAAATATTTTGTCATTCCTTGAATTACATATTCTGCATGCATTTGCTTCAGATGAGATTAGAAAGATACAAACGTGCAAAGAGTCACATAATAGAGGCAAGAAAAGGCTCTATATAACTTGGTAAAAATATACAGCAGCACATTTACGGAACCCAACTAGAGTGAACACGTTGCAGTGGCTGTGTGGTTTACTGGTTTACCGAGTACTGAAATGGTGAAGGGTACTGAATTAGTAGTACCCTACAGGACACAGCCGGCAGCAGGTATTAACTATGACATGTTGGTGCCTTATACTTATATATTATATCTAAACAAAGACGTAACACGTATTATCATCATCATCGTAATGAAAGGAGTCGTAGTAAAGTCACAATGTCTATTGTAAATTCATGAACCGTCAAGCTGACAAAACTAAATTCGAGTATACCCAGAAGAGTCGTCATCAACTTTCTACTGTTATATTAATACTGGTAGCTTTAGTTTCAGTGAGGCGTGTAAATTCTGGCATGCAAGCGAGGTCATTTTAAGGATAATAATAATATGATCATGTTCAGTTGTAATTACAGAGTGGTGTGTATTAAACTTTGTTTAGCTTATATGATATATACATTTTTGAAAGTATTCAACTGGCAGTTTTATCTTCTCCATCTTCTCCCTGCGCGGACGGATGCGCGTGTGTGTAAACTAATAATAATGAAAATGATGATTCGTATCATGCAGGGTTAGTGATGTTGGAAAAGATAGCAATAATTAGGGAAATGAGAGGGATTATTAAGTTATGTTCCTTGCGGATGCAGTGAAACATGCTAAATAATATGAGTGCGACTATTTTGTACAGTGTGCATATTACATTATGCGTCTTTTTTATGCACATTAAACCTAAAACATGTCTCGAATGCGATGCACGAAAGAGTTATTTCCAGGTAGTAGGTTGTCATTAGGGAGTTTTTATCTGGTTCATAGGTTTAATTAGTAATTCAAATCCATCTAATGCCAAATTGGTAAAACATGAAATGACAAGGTATTGCAGCATAGCGTGAAAAACATTACATAAGAACACAAAAGATCGAATTCCAATCGAGCTTACCAATAATAATCTTTGCCAATGTACATAATCCTACTAGAATTTTTTTTACCCGAGTTCGAAAAATGGTAATCCAGTCTGACATTTTTTATTGGGAAAAAAATGATGCTCATAAACTGGTTGAAACTGAGACACAGAGATAATTCTATTGACATAATGTTGAGTTCATATCCTTCGTCTGAAGTATTGAAGGTGCAGTTTGCACACAAGGTAAGTTGCATTTTGCATAATGAAAATATAACAAGCTGCTTTCATTACCACATAACCACCATGCTAGCTGAGAAATTCAAGGGTGACCAGTAACCAAATACTACTGCCTAATTGTACTCTAGGCATACATGAAATTAATTTTGTACATTAGACTCAAGTACCCAGACAAACATCATTAGTTTTTGTAAACATTTTCTGGTACCAAGCTTTATGCAACTTAAAAAGCTTATTAGCGACAACTCACTAGTCACTGTATGAAATGATGGAGGTGAACGTTGACGCAATAAGCTACATTAGCATTCACGTTTTATGCTTGTCAACCTTCAGGAAATGAAACGTGCTCGATTTTATTTGCAAATTTTGGTCCATTCATAAATATGTATCATTTTTCTTTCTGGAAGCTGTAAAAGCTTCATCATAAGAACTCTTTGAAGATTATCTACGATAATCATCCTTCCGTGATGTGCGTGCCAAGAAAAAGTGCAAATGTTTACTTTTAGACTTTACTTAGTTGTCAAAAATTGGCTTTGGCTAATAGAACTTACTTTATGTTTGTAAAACGCCGGTCACAACACAATCATAGGCCGACGTTCCAATTTTTCATTAGAAAAAAATAGCAATTTTTGTTGAGTTTACTTCACGCAAACTCACGGACATTTTCATTCCTAATTAATCAACCTAAGTACTACTAAATGGTTTTTTGCTAATGTGCATATTAATGACAATGAGTAATGAGAAATATACCAAGTTGCGCTAGCTGGCGGTGAACTACTAAAGAAACCAATTATTTGCAAGATTATAGTCTACATTGGAGGTAGATGAAGCATGAAAATGAAAGGATCGAGTTGGGTTGTAGACGAGCGTATTTTAATGAAATATTTAATAGCATATTAATCGCCATACATAGCATAATTAATGCTTGCCTTTGTGCTTCATGTAAATAACTGCACAAATTACATTAATGGTTTTACTACATAAAAAAGCATGTCCATTAATCTTGTTTTGTCGACGACAGCGACGATAATAATGTCATTTGCATTTTTTTATTAATCATGATATTTAAACAAAACACAAACATATATCACATTAAAAATATAAAATAGATATATTGCAGCTAGCCATAAATGAATAATAGGACAATCTGATCTGCTTCTGCTTGCTATTCAATATGATTGAAGCATATTGAGCATATTAGCTTACGAAATAACAAATTATCGTGTAATATTGACAATACAAGCTTGCTGAAGCAATAAAAACGACAAGGTTTTGCTCTTTTCTTTATCTTCACATGCGTACACCAGAGTAAATGGAATTTTGTTGAGCTACTAAGTAGGGAACAAGCACGACACAACAACTTTGACATGAATGACATGAACGTAAATTGATTTTGTGCGTATGTCCAATATGTTGCTTCTGACATAACACATGCAAACCCACTTTCTTCTTTAGTACATCCGTGTGGATGTTTTCTTTTTGTGTGTAGCGGCAAGTATTAACCTTGCAAAGTACATGCCACTGCACTGCATATTATACATGTTTTATTTGTCTATTTAGCGAATTTTCATTTAATTTCGAACACTACCATATATGTGAATGAACTACAATCAATCACCGTTTCCATAATTGACAGGTCATTTTCTTGGTTTCTTCTTATGGGTATGTCCACAACAAAAAGGAAGGCAACAACTCGTGCAGATACCAATAAGCAGCACTCTCTCTCTCTCATTTATTTGTTTATTTTTCTAATTAGATGGGTTCAGTGCATACTATTTGATAAACTTAATTGCTGTTTATATACAGACCGTAGATATGACATGTTTTTCAATATTTAGCAACAATAATTTATCAAATGTATACAGCTACTGTATTGTTTGGTAGTAGTGAATCGAACAATTAAGCCTCTGAAATTTTAATCAGTACAACAGACCAATATTCGTTACTGTATGATTAAGCGATTTATGATTAAATATGAATGTCACTCACTGATGATAACAATACAAAGTACATTACCCATTATAATGCTATTTTTTATTGAAGCAAAAATAAGCTGCCTCTAAGACTAACACTGGAAGTCAAACGAAAACAAAATGCTCGGAACACGTTAGGATAGCATGCCATAATCGATGCAATTCTTTTGTTATCTTAAATTTAACTGCATTCGATCAAAACACACTTCGATCATTCCTTTTACTTTCTACATACAGACTTACAATGATACTATGCATTCTTTGTCCAAAAAAAGAATTGCGCACTCCATTCACTTAGACAGTCATCTCAATCTCTTTTGACTTTGGTTTGTAGAGCACTGACTGTATCGTTAAAAAAATAGCACATTATTATTACACATACGCGCCCATCATTCATGTCAAACTCTCAACCTCAACATCATCGCAATTTAATATTTTGTGCTAGTATTGTTTGTTGGGGATTTTAAAATATGAGTCCTTTCGTTTCGTTCATCCGTCAAAAATCAACATTCGTACTAAATTGGGATTTTATTTGTGGTTTCTTTGTATTTTGTTTGCATAAAAGCTGACATGCGTTATTGATGTAGGATAATGATTAATACAATGACAGAATTACAATGCAAGATAGTGTTTAGGTATATGCACATTCAGCAATCAAAAGACATGCAAAGAGTGTATTGAATAAGGTTTAATGAGTTGTTAGGCTGTTATTCTATAATCTCTACAAAATGCTAACGTCAAATAAATATGAATGTGCATGATAGGAAGTCAATCAAATAATATAAAACGTCCTTACGATAAAGAAATGGCTTGCCGAAGCCATTTAATACCTTATCATTATCACGATTATGACAGACGCCTCTGCCTCCTCAGTATCTGAGCAAAGTTCAGAAAATGTCCAATCATGTGTCAAAAACAGTTCAGACTTGGGACTTGTTTACGAATTTGTCAGAATTTTGCATGCTCATTTCGATTGAATAAAAGTACTAAAGAAAAGAGACGAATATGATAGTAAAAGGGTAAAACGAAGTAAAATGGAAACGAAATGATTGAAATTTACTTTACACAGAAGAAGACTCCGTTTATGCCAAAAATAAAGCTAGTGTAATATTCGCTTGATTTTCTGATAAAGAAAGTTGAAAGGTTAGGTTATACTTGGTTTAAAAAGTAAATTGTAAAACTTGGACGGAAAGTCTACTTTAATTTTTAGTTTCAACTTGTTTAATGATAACAAGGNTACTTTAATTTTTAGTTTCAACTTGTTTAATGATAACAAGGCAAGGGTGTGCGATGCAACATCTAACCTACAGTTATATGGCAGTTTCTGAGTCTTCACTTTTTAAAAGCAATATAGAGAGGACGTATTTATTTATATCACTCAACTCAACTTGGTTTGATATGTAACTGCTCATAGTTTTTATTCTAATAGCCGTTTCTAAACTGATACAGTCGTACAGTGGTTATTTGCTTGTCACTTTTTATTGTACTGCAGACTGAATACCAATTAAATACGGTAGAGCAGACAGTGAAAATGCACAATAATGACATTTAGAAATTACATGCCCTGTAATACCAATCAACTACAACAAGAGCTGGGTTTTTTCAAATCAAAGAAAATCTGAAAATAGTAGACAAAAGACAAGTTAGTTTGTGTCTTGTGTATTTACGTACACCTAGTAGTACAGTTAGTATTATCTTTATTAATTCTTGCTTGCACTACTGCCTCGAACTGCCTTTCTCACCAAATTCTGTGTTATATGCAATGAATCGTATTTTGATACGACTAAATTATTAGTGACTTTTCCGTTTTCATAATAATATGTAACAAGAAACGATAAAACTTTGCCGTCCATTGATTGACTTTGTTTTGTTGTACATAGTTTCATTCTGTTAGAAGATAATATTGTAGGTATTTTTTCTTTGCCACTGCTCTGTTCCGTATTGTGACATCCTGACACAAAGCTATATATATACCCATACAACTTTCTTTTATTCCAATGCTCGTTTCGTTCATTTGTTGTGGCTACTGTACAGATACGGGAGAGTGTGGTGCAAATATGCTTTTGTTGATGCTCTGCTCAATATAACATTGCTTATCTGTGGTCGCTTCAAACTGCATTTTGTCACCACATCCGTACAGTGGAACAATGAATGCTAAAGAAAGGTTTGCCTGTTATGTCGAGACCAAAATAGTTTTGGTATCAAAGGGAAAGTCATTCTCTCTGGTCATTTCCGTTTTGTACAATTTGTTTTAAGAAAGAAAGATGAAGATAAGACAGAATTTCTTGTTTAGAGAGTACTTTTCACTTTGTTTTTCTGCTAGAAGTTTCCTGTGCTTTCATTCATTCCACAAGACTTCAAACGAGTTTCAATGAGGTAAACTGCTGGCGTGCAGGATTGCTATAAAAAATGTTTCTGTTCTGGTTTTTTGTACAACGCCCAGTATAAAAATGCAAAGAAAAAGCATTACTTGTGTATGTAAACACTATCAGTTTAGCGGTTCACTCAATTCCAACTAAGTACATATATGCGAGTTACGACTGTTTCCTGTACACTGCCTATGGAAGCTTTTCCGCTTTCCAGTAATGCGCCAAAGCGCTTTATACGTCCGCAAAACTACAATGCTAATGCCATGAAATTTATTTGTACCCAAACAAGCAATGTGATCGCAGTTTGCAACAACCTATGTATTTTATGAGACAGTTAAAAAATATAATGATGAGCTTTTACTAGTAGTGGCAGGAACATGTTTACTAATATTTTATGCTTTCAATTCCAGTCTTTAAAGTACAGAAAAATATATACCTAGGTAAAAATGTGGATCCGAAAAGCTGCAGCCGTAGCACATTTGAAGCATTCTGCAGGAAGTGAAAGTCATTGAAATGGTAGAGTGTAAAGTTTCAATGCTTCTTGAATGTGATCGATTTATACGAAACTAAAATTGCCTCCGGTCGATCCTCACATGGAACCTACTACATTTTGTAGTGGTGCTTCAAACGTGAAACGAATGTATTGAAGGGAAAGTAACCGACAACAAACTTTGAGCCAAAAGCAGCACACACAATTATAATAAGTCAGTAAAAGAAAGAAATTATTTACAGAGTTCTTTTCATTCTTTCAAATTGTTCAAGCACATGTTTGTATGAATGAACGATGAAAGCTTATAAGTTATAATGCATTATTTTAGAAAAAGTATGCATGCAAGTTTGTCCGCAATTTCTTTGTTATAAATTCATAAACATGTCTATTGCCTATATTGTATACTTGTCTGAATGAGCTGCCTTGTTTGATAAAAGTATTTTTATGGAGAGGGAGCAGATTTCTAATACATTATATCATCAAAGTATTTTCCGAAGCCATAATATCTCATTTTGGTCACACTGAAATTTTCAGATTTACCACTGTTATTTAAATTATTACAATTCTAGATACTGGTAAAAATATTAAACAGTCTACAATCTTCAAATAATTAAAGATGGCAAAGCATGAATACGAAAGGACTACAATATTTTTATTGAAATTAAAAAGTGCATTGTTGGTGAGATGAAATGTTTGCTTAGGTATTTTAGTAGTGTGTTTGCAAGGGAGAAGTGCAATGCCAAATGGAATAAAGTTCAAATGGTTGATTTACATCATTACTACATATTCGCCAACACATTTTCGTTTTCTTTCTCTAGCATTAATTTAGGACGTGTGTGTAGTCTGTGTGTAAAAGCTCGTCGTCAACAGAAGTTTAAATCTCTATTCAGTTCATCTTTTGGTAGTAGTAGTCCTTCATATCTCTTCTTTCATTTTCTCACTCTCTCTCTGGCTTGTCTCGTTCAGACTTCCTCCCTCACCATAATAATGCCTCACCATATGCATGTCTGTTTCTAATTCTGCTAAATTTAGTCTGTGTGCATTATTACTATGAAAATGTCAAGCAGCCATGCGATGCAGCCACACACGTTGGCAGAAGGCAAGACAGGAGAATTCGTCGTGTAGGTAGATGACAAACATGCTATTATACGTTTGCATTTGCTAGCTGTCTGGAGTGTGGATGTAACACAGAAAGAAAGTGAAAACATTGTTTTTGCGTTATCTTTTCAAGCGTGCTATTATTATTATTGTTATTATTTTTACTGTCTTCCTTCACCATAACCCAGCACCAATCATAACTATAAAGAGACCATATGTATGCACATACATGGATGATAATGCATTCAAATATCACACTATTTTCAACTACCTACCTTTCGGTATACTACTGTTTTCCATAACTATAATCATACAACCACTACTACTTTTTTTATGGAAACGTTTTGTTTTTCTCATTCTCTGCCTGTAATAAGAATTTGCAGCTAGGTTAGTTTGAGTTTTTGCTTTGTATTCCAAGACCACACACAGAGTATGAGCTCCTCCTGTCCTACTACACAAAAGACCTCAAAGTTATTTCCATGCACGATGGAAAGGGATATTATCATATCAGTATAATATTTTGTCAAGTTATGGCAAAACTTATATATATCATAAGCTAAAAGAGAAAGCAAGAATATACGCATGTTATGTTTGACTTACTCACACGTGCTGTTCGTTGACCCTACGATCGCATGCTCGTGGTCGTGCTCTTTCACAACAACAGTGTGTGCGTATAGGCTCACACCGAAAAGAAAAGAGGTGACAGAGAGGTGTGATGACGGGAAAGGACAAGTAAAACTGTTTGACTACTTGGAGTAATAATATTTGTAGAAAATTACAGTTTTTCTCTCATGGAAGGACTTCCCATTCGACTGGCTTCTTCAATGAACCTCAACCGCACAACAGAGCTTGTAATAATAATGATGATGGTGACACGGTAGGATGAAGTCTATAAATGCGACAAATATTATCAAGGAAAGTTTTCTACACGTTATTGTCTCCTTGCACGTTTCTGATGTTCAATTTAATGCAGGGTACGAGCACACTGCATAAGCTTTATTTCTTTGAAAAAGTTCAATGTTCCGTAAACTTTCAATTTTAACATTGAATTCAGTAAGGTATGAGGTGGTCTTTTGAAACGGTGGTTGATGATGATAATAATAATATTTTCTGCTTTTCAATTTTCTATGTTCATAAAAGTTTGCTATAAAAAAATGTGTACTTCTAGTCTACTCTGTTGATGATGTCCCATATGACGATGATGATTTTAGAAAAAGTTTAAGCTACAACAAACTCATCAAATTTGTGGGCAAAAGTATTTAGATAGGTTGTAAAATCCTTTTGCAAAAAAAACTTTTTACAGATGAATAATCCTAAATACAGAATGATAATGTTCACTCAGTCAGAATGTCAACAAACAACCCACGTAGGTCACAGTTATTATTTTTCAACAAATATTCACAAATGGAAAGAATTAACTTTTTTGAAAGGTGAAAACACCGACATGTACAACAGTCTTTTTTCTTCTATTCTGCTTGTTTGTTTTGTGAATATATCAAGATATTCACATTGGAATCGTGAAATGAGAAAATCGAAAGATGCTTTCTTTCCGTTTTTATTCCAATCGTACGCACAGAAACACAGCTGTAGCGGTAGTGTTTTGGTTGTAATACCAAAAATGTTTTAAACTGCTAGAATAAATGGAGCGACTACTATGAAGAAAGTGGTGGCTGTCCATGTACAAAATCGACATTTCAATGTGCGCGTGTGAAAACACAGCAGAGTTTTCATTTCTCCCGTCTCAGCTCAACGTCAAGAGACTTTCACTCTCGGGAAGCCAAAGAGAAACTAAGCCTTTCCCGAATTGAGGCACACGATCAAAATTGTAGTACAGGAAGAAAGCCTCATAAAAGCATTACCGTGATGATGATTGTGGTAGTGGTGATACTACACATATGAAAAGAAGCGTTTCTAGCAGCAGCAATTTGATAGGAATATTATACAGTAATGATGAGCAAGTATACAAAAAAGGAAGATGCTGGCTGGTGAGCTGTTTCCATTTCTTGATGCACACGCTTATACGTATGGTAGAAGCTATCATGTGATGGAAAGTATAATGTGGAAAAGTATATTTGAAAAGAAAGGATTCTTCTCTCTGACCTGTGTTCGAAAATGATCTTGCCTGTATCCTTTCCTGAAAACGACTGACTGCTAGAGAGAAGGATACCCGAGCGAGTAGCAGTGAGAAATACGTAGCAAAAATAAGACGAAGAAGAAGAAGACACACTAGTAAACTAAATGTGCAACACTGAGATCACTTCCCAGTACTTTCCTGCTTCATTTTACTCACTTTTTCGACCTAGTAGTCGTGGTAGTGGTGAAGATAGTGGTTGGATTGGAGAAAGCATTAACAAATAACAAGGAGAAGAGAGGCAAGTTCCTTTCAAGCAGTTTTGTTGTGGTAGAGTAGTGTGGCACTTTAACTTTTGTATCATCTCCGCAGGAAGGTTCCAATGAACTAAACTACTAAACACAAACTTGTATAGTAATAATGAATAGATGGAAAGTACATACTTTTATGGAGATGTATAAATGTTTGGATTGAATTTTTTTTTCGTTTGAATATTCTTTAATTAAATTTCCCTACTTGTAAATATTATTATTGGTCTTGTTGAAAATGCCGGAAGAGAAATGAAGGAGACTGCATGGGCTAAACAATTTACGTATTTGGTAGCAACAGTTTTCCCAAGCTAGATTATAATATATGTATGAAATATAAAGCAAAATTTTAAATCATACTGGCATAACAAGACATGAAGTGGATGAGATTTCAGATATTTTTCATTAAAACACGAAAGGGAAAGTAAACAATGAGTTTCACATCCAATGTAACATTCGTGTGTAATGAAAACTTTAGATAAGCTGAGAAACTTGCAGAATTCATGATGATTACATTATATTGCCCCTGATTCACATAACCCTGGTTTTACATTTTATGGTTTAGTAAAGGAAATTTTTCACAGAGGATGTTTTCTTTTCCACATGCAATAATAATATCTTACATCTCATTTATTATTGCATCACATCATAAATACTTACTAGGTATTTACCATCTTTTCAAGTCACATAGAGCTTCTTTGATAGAGGTTTGGCTCTCCACAAAACAACATTTCCAATCAGAGGAGAGGTAAACCAGTCTTCACGTAAACAACAACAACAAAAAAGGGTTCCTATTTCTTCCACAGTAATGATTACCAACCATGTTTATTATTATAGCTTCAAAACTCACAATGAGAGATAGCAGGTAGGTGGTAGGTAACTCGTCACTGTGGGTGGACTGTGACGTATGTACTATAATAACAGTGCACAGAAAATATACGACTGAATTATTATCCGAGCCACTGTGTCGCTTATGTAGAACTTTAATTAAAGTTGAAAGAAATTAAGCGGTACACACACAACAACAACGTAACCAACTTTTTACATAGGTTATGCAAACGGCTTACTATTGTGTAATAGTATTCATAATACAAAAAAAATTGTGAATGTTATCCTCAAGTAAGAATCCTCTTAACCGACACCTGCAAATAAATATACTAACTTTGGTAGTACTTTTGTTTTTCTTTGATTGTCATATAACGGCAAAAGACACGTCACTGGACTTGCAGACATTTTAAAGTTGCACAAATCTAAAATGTGAATGTACACGATACAAAATCTGTTTTCTGATATAAAAAAATAGATAAATCAACCTGCTTCATGAAAAAATATAATGTAATTAACGGAATTGCAAGTTGCAACGTATGAAAATTAACAGCAGCTGTGACTCTTTAAGCTACATGTCAATGAATTGTGGTTGTAGTAAGTTGTGAGCAACCAGCACTTACTTTATCTTTACACCACACTCCACTGTAAATACCATCAAATCTAGTCGCATTCATGTATGTAAATACCTCTTTATGAATAGTTGTAGCAGCATAAGCTTTTTAATAACCGTTCGTGCTAAGTGTTTTCAACTGATAGAGAATAATCACCACAGATAGACAGAAAGCCAGGTTGAAAGGAACGTCAATACATGTTTACTTGCGCAACACTTGATGCTGCGACGATCGATGGTGCCAGGAGGCATTGTAAAAGTCGCTAGCTTTATTGCAGAGATTCATGTTGATGATGATGAAGGTGACGGTGATGAAGAGAAACTATGAAAAAAATACGATGATGTTCATTTAATGCCAAGTTATTGTAAATACACTTGGTACATTAATAGGAAGCTCTATGAATTGTAACATAAGAGTGAATAGAGCTCTGTGAAAAGTCACTGGACCAGTCTGTTTAACGTTGGTAATGCATTTTAACTAAAAAACTACAATACCTACATAAGCACGCAGGTTATAATAGGTACATCAAGAACAGGACTAGTTCAGCAAGTTCAACCATTTATTCTAGTTCATTGCTTTAAAATCACGTTATACAGGAGGAGTTTAGCGTACTTAGCTATGCGTATTTTTTACCTTATTTAATGTTATTATGCTTAGTACTTACTTTTTAATGTAATATTAGACTGTTAGTGTTAGATCAACTGGTCTTTTCAGCTCTTGCACTAATAGTGTAAAAAATGAACTGTTGGACTTTTATATGGGTAATACATTTCTAGTACTACTAATCGGTCACAATTATAAGTAACACCAATAAGAAGCGCAGTAATGAAAACGATTAAGCAAAAGTTGAGCAGGGCGGGCGTGTGTAAATGAAATATATATTTAAAATTTTATGGAACACGCTCATTATTTTCTCCAGCAGCAAATTTGATTTTTTCATAACGTTGATTCTTCTCTGGTCATTTCATCTTTTGAATGAAATAGCTGTGTGCTTAGGTCTACTTATTTTCCGCCGGAAGAGTAATATATCCATTCTATCAATTAAACCATAAATACGTAGAGTGTGCAGTCTTTATAAGTTGGTAAACCAAGTCATTTTACAATTTACCATAAATATTATTTGAGAGCGTGCACTTGAGAAGTCTACTAACAAATTATATAGAATGCTATATTGGCTGTGGTTGACAATCCCACTGTCAAAACCAAACTAGTCAAGACTCGTGAGTAATGTGGTAAACCAAATTGGAAATTGTCAATGTCCGGAATAAAATTAAACCGAACTGCTCTTGTATGCTTGCTTTCATAGTGTCGTAGAGCCATATTTTTGTCCTGCCTATACTTATTGATATCCTGTGATGATTTTCTAAAGCTAAAGGAATGATTTTATATTTTGAGTTTCATATCTCCCCTTTTTTATTTTTGCTCATTCATGTTGTCGATTTAACAATGAGGTATGAAGTACAAGGAGTTTTTCTCACTTTGGTATGGTGCGAGGTGTGATAGGTAAGGGCTGGTAGTAAGTAGGTATACATATACAACCTATTCCAAACCTTGACATTACGCAACAAATGATTGCTTTGTAGTTTTGTAGTCTATGTACAATAATTGTGAGTTGCTCGTTGCTCTGCTGGAGTGGAGTTGTGTAGACGATTGGAACTGGTCCTTGGATAACATGATTCTTTCGTTATGTTGGACATTTGTTTTGAAGGCCGTTGCCTAGGTTACTTTATGACAGCCAGAACAGAGGGAATAGAGACGGAGAGGAGACTAATACCGGCTACCACTAGTGCCACTGGTAAAAATTTTCATGCGAGCTGCTTGGCTTTCCTATGCTCATTTTATAAGGTATTTGTACAGTTACAGCTTCTTCCTCGCCAATCATCAAGACAGTGTATATTTTTCTAATTTCCGAAATGTCAAAATAATTCCATTTACGAAACGAAATAGATATGTAGTCATCCATAGAGTATACATAATTACAGCCAGTGTGGTGCCTTTTGTTCAAAAGTCATGCATAATATGTGTTCCTAAAACATATCAAATTATTGCCAAGAGGCTAAAATACCCGACTGAAATTTTCACATAAATTCGGCAAGCACCTCCTTGCAAAGCTGCATTTCATTTTGGTGTTCATTCTCGATCTAGGCTGTTTCTATTCGTCGTTGGTTAGTTTTCGTTTGTTAGCTGTGAACCTGAAAAGCGAATCTTTATAACAAAACTACATACCAAACTAATGAAGAAACACGGCTTATGAAATTTTGAACTTTTTCAGTGAAAGTGAAAACGTGCCATCTATTTTGTGCCCTATTGTAATACATATAGTATATAAAGAAAGTAGACCATTGTAACAATTCAGTCCACCCACGGAGAGTTAAGGTTACTTGAAAGGTCAATCAGACGACGACAAATTTAGCAAGGTAAGTCGATTCAGCTGATTAGTTTACATATCTGCATTTAGGTTGACTAGAGGCAATAGAATAGAATGGAAGCGGGTTGTTACACACTGAATGGACCCATGTAATATCTGCATAGATAGGTCATAGAATATTTGTTTTGGACATTTTGCTACTACTCTAAAGGTACAAGAAGTGTATTTCTTCGGCAGAGAGCGTCTTAATGACGACCAGTGAACAAATGAATTGTGTGTAGAGAGCGCAAATTGATTTTAGTACACTTTAATTGTGGAAACTTGCCTACAGAAAGACAAATGGCGATAGTGACAACGTCGAGTCCTCACATTCCCTCTCTCGCTCTCTCAGTTTCCAATTTTAACGACTTCTCATTCAATTTTATCTGCAAAGTTGGTCTACAAACTTGGCTTGTGAAGTGGGGATGCTATATTATCGACTTATTCTTATAATTACAAACTGAATGAAATGGACTACTAAATATGCCTGCATTTGTTTCGTGCCACGCGCATTGTTCGCTGTTCATTAAACCTCCCGTCTTGTCTTTCAATAATTCGATTAAACAAATTTATTGCTGTTTCTTTTAATTAGTCATGAATGAAGAAGACAGCCAGAAAGAGACAACTGAAAAATGTAATTTTATCACGCAACTTCATTTGCGCCATAGATAAAGCGTAAAACAAATTAAGAAAAACAAAATTTTGTTAGTTCATTGTCAACTTCAATTTACTGCCTTTTATTTATTTTTTTTTAAATACGAGAATTTACGGAGGTTCCTTCTTACCGATTCTTTTAAAACAATAATTCATTAGCAAGTGCTCGTCAGACTTGCAAATTGTAAAGAAACGCAGTATGGAGCTACCCAATTCCTTTTTTCTTGTTCTTTTTACGTGTCCGTTGCTTTATTCATTTAGACGGAGAAAACAAACTGACTTGTGAAAAGTGCAATTAAATATTGCTGCGCAATACCCTAATTGGTTTACGTCATGAAATAAAGAACGTCAAAGATGAACTAATACGATCATTTCTTTGGCTCATGACCACACAGTTACAGTTCTAGTGTAATTGACTCGGTGATTGATTACAATTCACTTCTGAATATTTTTATTAGCTCTTGCATTTGCATTTTCGATGCGACGAAACAAACATTTTAAAGTTTTACAGCATATTACTCTATCATGCCCATATTTTAGCAGTTTTACAGGCCCGTTTCATGCTGCCCCATCATTTGTAAGTTATTTTATCCAACATTTTCTTATAAAATAATATTACACAGTAGACATTTATCTCTTTTATCTGTGACATTATTCAACTTCATATGAAGGATAAATGCTCTACTTTGAGCCGTTGAGACGGAAGTTTCAAAATTATCAGGGAAGCAGCCCAACTAGTCAAAAAGTAGCAGTAGCAAGGTATTACATATATCGAGCGCTCATTTACTCAAAATGCGTCTAACTGATTGTGAACTTGGAGGATAATTATTATCAGAAAAATACTCAAGTATCAAGTTCCTCTCATTCCTAGAGTTATGACCAACTAGTATACTTGAGTTGGATTCACCAAAGACTGACAGAATGACATTTATAAAGATAGTACACAACTTAGGCTCTTTAAGAAGTAGAAGCGACGTTATAATTCATAGATAGAACATTAGTAGTTTGATATTGACATTGGCCTAAAATTGGCTCCAAATTGGTACTAAAACTCGACTGTAGGCTGGTGCTGCAAATGGACGCTAGATTAAATACCCAGTTGAATACGGTGAGGGGCTAGGTATAGAAGAGATGTGAAGTACATTGTACATGAACATTGGTAAAAGTTGCATCAGTTTGAATGGGCTAATATTGAAAGCCAAAAAACGGGCTGTCCATAAAAAGGAAGAAAAAGTCCAATAATTTGCTTGCACGATTGTCTGCCATTGTGAAGTTGGGTAGTAATCGTGTCGACAGCCGTCATTACATATCACTCCTTCACACAATCTTCTTATTCTTTTTTCTTCTAGAGCAAGAAGAATTTTGATTTGATCTGATGTCCAATTTTCTCATCAAATATAATAATGTTGACAAAAGGCAGTAGTAATCCTGGTGGCGGCATTGGTGATGGTGTCGCCTCCTCTACCATTATCGGTGGGTTTTCAAGCGCATTTGCTGCTGTTCCTGGCACCAGCAGCTACTCTGCAGCAACAAACAACAATAACATTATAACAGATATGGACGAGTTTTTTGGATTGGCTGGAGGCTCTTCTTCAATCGGTGATCCTATCTCAACCCTTAGGCCACAACTGAAAGACATGGAATTACGTCGGAGGGCAAGGAACAACGCTATTCTGGCTAAAATCCAAGAACTTGAAGCTAATGCGTGTGTACAGGCGGCGAGAAGCGAACGGCTTAGGATGATGAGAGTAAGTGAAAGAAGGAAAAGTCTCGGGAGAAAGTATGTAGTACGTAAAGTAACATAAAAATCCTCTCTATTTTTTTATCGTGTCCTGTTGGCGTTGGCAAAAGAAAAAGGCATAAAGTTGAAACTGAGAAAAAAAAGTCGCCCAAAAGAAATATAAAATCCATATAAATACACCAGAAAAGAAATTAGAGAACAGCAGCATGAATATCTCTCCGTTCTACATTTTGGCACTTGTGTATTGATACTTTTCATAAACACTGTAACATACATTCAATATATGTACAATCTGATATGAAGTTTTGAAAGATAGAGTGCCAGACAGGAGTGGGACTGTGGAACAGCCAATATTAGATAAAAGGAGGAAAAGAAAAGAGAAAGAATATCATTGTGGTAACGAGTCCCTATCTCTTCTCTCTAACATTTTCACTTCTTTCAGCACTTCTTTTTATATTCTTTTCATTTCATTCATTATTCATGCACATAAATTTCTGACTTGGTTATTATTATCATCGCCTATTATTTAGAAAACTCAATTCTTCCCATTTTTTCTCAACTACGAACAAAGTTGCAGAAATATTCACTCGCAAAAGAACTCGAGAACTTTACGTTTGATGACCATTTTTATGGAGCTACATTAAAAATAAATGAAGTTAACCAAGAAGCAGGGTGCATGTCATGTCATAGACTATAAATAATACTTGCATGGGAATGTCTAAATATATATAGACAGGGGGATGTTGTAATTGAGTTTGATCCCCTGTCCTTCAGACTGGGAAATACTCGAAGAAAAATTTGCTTCGCTTAATATATTCCAATTATGCATAAAAGCACTACTACTTATTGTAGTTTCAAGTATTTGTAGTAGAATAATGCGTTGTGTCGGAATAAATCACGATCAAACTGCACGGAACAAAAAAAAAGTCTATTCGAATTCCTTTCTCCTGAATTTGTTTTTTGGTATTTCTTTCATATGAATTTGAGAAAGCCTCTTAAGTACTTTTAAGTATGGTAAGGACAACAGGGCCAACAAATTCTGCATATTTTAAGTCGTAGTTTGATGTGTTGTAAGTTGTAGGACACCCAAATGTCAAAGGGAGCGAAAGTTTTTAGTTTATTTTTAAGTAATCTGCGTCGTTGAAGCGAAAGGAGGATCGTCGTTTTTTTATATCGCGTTCCACAGTGAAATGTTGCCACATGCACATGCTTGAAAATAAACATTTTTTTTCTCTTTCGTATTCTCGCTCACTATTTTAGGAAGAATATGAAAGTCTAGTAAGAAAGTATGCGTCCAGTGGAAAATCTCGTTGGGAAACGACATCAAGCGGTCATTTGAACGAGAATAATAACAATAATGGCTTCCATTCAAGCCGTTATCTCCAGCCATTCAATAGCCCACGGCCACGACAGTCATCATATATTTCGTTGCAGGGGCCCGGCCCATCACGTCTACTATCAGCAACAACACAACCCTTGTTGACTACTGCAACAACAAGTAATGCTCAACCGTTTATTTCAAGTGCTCATCCAACAAGAGATATTCCAAGCAATATAAATCGAAATTTTGCAACAACTGGAGTCAACACTGATATAACGGGTCCAGTAAAGTCTGTGGCCTTTTTTGAAGACGAGAATTCGGATGATTTACAGCAACGAGTCTTAAACTTGGAAAGGAAAAAGCTCACCGTCATCATAGATAGTGGCTCTCAAACTGAAGCCGTCAAGATGCAAAGAGAAAGAGAATCAGTGCACCTACTACAACAACAGCATCATCATCATCAGCATGTAGCGACTCAAGTAGAGACAGGGGCTGTTTCAGTAGTGGTTCAACGTGATGATGATGATGGCCCACAACAAGCATCAGTATTATTACCATCATCAGCGTCTGCTTTACATGAAGATAGCACAAGAGCCAATCAAAGTACTATTGTCATAAATGGGCAAAATGGCGAAAAGGATTCGTTATTAAAAAAGAGTAAATGGGTTCCGAATAAAGTTGAAATGATGCTGATGATGCTAGACGAAGAAGATGATGAGAGTTCTTATCATGCTGAAGAGCAGAAAAAAAGAAAGCAACAATTGGAAAATTTACAAGAACAGTTGAAACATCAGGGAAAATCGCACTTGAAGGATGACACCAATTCCCTTAGCTCACCACCATCAACTTCTGCTGCGGAAGGGGTTAGCACTACTAGCAATGCAACTGAAGAAATTAGAACTAAACGCCAACGGCAGAAGAAGCAGATGGAGAGAGTGGTAGCAGCGCATGAAAACAAGACATATCAAAAGAAAGGGAATCCCTCCAAACATCAAGATAAAATAATGAAAGAAGAGACCTCTCAAGACACAACAACAATTTCATTAGCTAATAATGGTAAAAGTAAAAACAAAGAGGGCAATGTAGATAATCTTGTTGTTGCTCTTTCGAACACTACTGCCGCCGGCTTGTCGGAACGGATGATGGTTCATCATGATATTTCTCTTTCCGACTCAACCTCTGCCGCTTTCCAAACTCGTAAAAATGAGAATGAGAGAAAAAGGCTATTGGAGCAGCTTGTTAATAATACGTCCACTAAGAAAGGTCACATCAAAAACAAGAGAAAATTGGATAGAATTAGTGATCCTGATGGAGGTGGGGATCAACAAGAGGAATCTCCAAGTGATGATGGTAATTGTTTCTGATTACAGTCTTTAATACTTGAACTCTTATCATTAACTCAAATCAATTGTTCAGTATCCTTAATCATGTGTATGTTCGTTGCAGACTCGAGTTTCATGTGATTAATTTATTTTCCTTGTAATGAAGTGCATGTAACTAGAAAAATAATCGCTTTCACCTTCTCATTTTCTTAATCTGTAAAAAAAAGGTTCAGACGCAGACGGTGAAGAAAAGTTTGGTGGAAGGAGTGAAAACAAAAGGGTTGGTGCAGATGACATGCATTCATCACCAACTGCTGGAGCCACAAGTGAAAGTATTGGGGACAGTATGATGGACTCACATGAAATTGCGGAAGCTAACGAAAAGGAACATGGTGAGCCGGAGGAAATTAAGTTGAGTCATAAAGTTTCTTTTGGTGTTGCTCGTAATACTTATGCTGATGAGGTTGATGATGTCTTGGTGGTAACAGCAACAGCTGTATCTACAGACATGAAAGGACCTAATAGTGCTGGTGAAGGAAGCAGCAGTAGCAAACCTTTTCATGTTCAGTCTGGCGTAAATGACAAGGTATTGGATGAAAGAAAAATGCGTTTAAAACGCGACCCTGCCATTGCTACCCAAGGTGGAATAAAAGAGTTAGAGGTCCATGAGCGTCAGATTAATGATGCAGAGGAAATTCGCCCCAATAATTTATCATCATCAAAATTTGATGTGCCAGCTGAAGGAGAGGAGAATTTCACTCATGCAAATAATCCTGCCGGAATTACTGCTGCCACCACCAGCAGCACCATCTCATTCAAGGAGAAGGAGAAAGCTCTCGTTACTTTCCAAACAAAGAAGAACATTATGGAAGAAGAGATGAATCAGGAAGAAGAGAAAAATCCGGCCGTCGCATTTTATAAAGATGTTGAACATTCCATGGATAAAGAGCTGATGGTTCAAAAGAACACTGAAATTGTAGATTCGCCATTTCAAGAGATACAGCAGATTGTGAGCGGTAACAGTGAAAGTATGGGTACTAGACTCAATGAGTCGAACGAGAAAAAGAGTATGATATCACATTCACCTGCTCCATCAGCAAATATGTCAGCTCATTCTTCAACGACTTCAAGTTTCACTTCTGGATCTAATGTGGTAGAGAATGGGTAAGAACATTTTCCATTTTAAATATATAATTTTTATTCCTCTATAAAACTATTACGACTTTTCTACGAGAGTTTAAACTACGTAATAACGAGTATATCGTACATATGGTAATGCTTTTAATAGTGGGAGAAATGGTACGTCGTTTCCACCTTCAATTCCTGCCTCAACCAATCTTCCCCAAAGGCATTCCTCAACTGGATCTTCATCTACATCATCTTCACGGCAGCATTCATTAGATGATCAAGTGGATGGGGACGAGACTGCAGCGAACAGTAATAACATTTTGCAAACAAAGGAACAAAGTAATTCTGGTAGTCATCCTGGCTCACCTCAGGTGAAGGCAATTCAGCATCACAAGTCTCCAACATTACCACAATCTGTACACAAGCGCCATCAACAACTACAGGAGCAAGTGAGAGAGGAGAGAGAAGAGACAACACCGCCAGTGGGAGCGGACGTAATGCCTGAGCGCCTCTTATCCTCATCTGACTCTTTTTCTTCCAAATCTCCCATGCTTGAAGCTGCCACAGCTCCAACAGCAGCCGCAGACGTTATGGACATTAATAATGGAAGAAGGGTAAGTCCGTTGGAGAAAGGTGGCGGTGTCTCAGTCAAAACCACAAAAGGGGTTTCTCCTACTACTTCAGTACTTGGTGTTCCTGCCTTGACTTCATCTCCTTCATCGTCATTGAGAAAAATTGGTAGTACCAATAATATTGCAAGCAGCTCTATTGGGAATACCAATGTGAATGGAAACGGGAATGGAGGAAATATTACGACTGGTATCCAACCTGCTTCTGGTGGTAAATCCTCTGCAAAAAATTCCAACATGACAATGATGAAACAAGGGCAAAGCAGTTCCGGAGGCAATGCCGTTACCATCCCAAGTGGCCCAACTGGAGGGCAAAATACTGCAAGAAGACTCAAATTAAAACTTCATGATGACTCAGACACTGACAGTTCGGAAATTGGATCTGTAAAGCCTACGACGCTGATCAAAGGAAACCTGTCAGGAAATCAAGGAAATGTTGCCACGTCTGGTAGTGGTCATCAATCTAAAAGTAATAGTAATAAAAACAAAGAGGTGCATGCGTCAGAAAAAAATAGTGAGGAGAAAAAGTTCACTGAAGTTGATGATGATTTTGATGATTTTTATGATAACTTTTAGAAAATCTGCAATTCAATGTTTGCTATTTTGTGTGTGCACTTAAGTAGGAGTATATGCAACAACAACAACATATTTTATGGTGTTTTAATTTGAATATTAAAAGAGTCGTTTCATTTCAGTACAAAATGTATTTCTACGAGAGAAAGCACTATGAAGATAAAAAAGAAAGTATATACTTTTCTAGTAGCCAGTAGTTGTTCTTTTCTGTGGAACTGTGAGTTTTATTTTGACAGCTTTTCCACTTTCATTTTTAGCAGTGTTAAAATAAATGACATGTAAGATAGTATTAGTTTATAATGATGATATAAAAAGGGAAAAAGTGCTGTTTGTTAGAGCAATATAATAATGTGACATATATTATGTGTGATCTAGTAGACACTCGTACTGCATCATCATTTATATAATACTCTATTGGGAAGTTGAAGAATTTTCAGAATAGAGTCTGCAGAAAATTCCTGAGTCGGAAACTCATCATCATCACCTTGATCCTCTTGTTCGTCTTCCCTTTCGTCATCTTCACAGCCGGCTACTTTTCTTGTTTTATGCATCTTTATCAATGAATCCCTAAATTCCGTGAAATCCTCTAGTTTTAAGCCCTCATCTTCTTGTTCATCCTCTTCGGAATTAACAGTAATAGCACTACCATCTTTACTTTTGTTTGCAGTAGTAAATAAGTAATGGGCATTATTAGCATCGTCGTTACTACACTTTCTTTCCCGGGAATTCCCATTCAGTCGTCCTTCGTCCTGTAATGAAACTCCTTTACTATTACAACAACGTGCATTACTATAGTCTTAATAGTAGAAATAGTAAGACAAAGTAGAGATTTAAAAAAAGAGAGCTCGTCGTTACTTTCTCCAGACATGCTTTTCCATCATTTGCGTCATGACTGGGGGATGATGAAGTAGCAGCCGTTGTCCCCATTACACAAGTATTTTGGTAAGTACTACCATTATCCTTCTTTTCAATATCATCCTTGTCATCTCTACCACTACCATCATCATCACTGTCGCTACTATCACCTTGCATGATTCTTCTCGCACTGGAAATGGAGGTGGCGGAAGATGAGGCTGAAGCAGGTATCTCCAATCCTATTGTTTTCCCATATTCAATCCATGTTTGAGCGGCAAGAACATCTGTTCCACCGATTGATTGTTTCACAAGACTTCTCAAGTCTTCCAACGAGTTGCATCCTAGCTCCACTCTTTCACCCGTGTTCAGTCGCTCCTGTAGCTTTCGATAGAGTTGTCGAAGGGCTGATACACCATCCAAGGTATCCGAGAATTTTCCCACACGTAAGTCACGTTTCAAAAGGTAATTCTTCATGGCACTCATGCAGCTAGATTTTATCATCATCAGAATCTCGTAGTTGAGCAGTCCCATCTTCTTATTGATCTCCAAGTCTCCATCTGGCATACTGTACAAGACAGAATAACAAATTGAGCTGTCATAAGATATTTCTCATAATAACAGTAATACTTATTTACGCAAGATGATGTACTACTTTTTTTTGGGGGAAAGTGGGATAAAGCTTTTGAGGAAAACGATTTGTTTTTGGTATACGTGATCATGATGCATTTTTGTAATACAATGTTGTAAAGCACGCTTGTGACATGACTCATTTTTACGAAACTACAATATTGTTGCAAACAGTTTTTGATGTGACGTGAGTAAAAAATGAGATGATTTTTATGAAATGAATATATGTTTAAAGTGCCTACGATGGGGAAACAACGCAAAGATCCCTTTCCGGAGTTGCTTCAACTTTACAAACATCATCAGGAAAGAAAAAGCTTCTAGGAAGTCGGTTTTTCCTGGGGAGAAAACAATTTGAATTTTTTATTTGTTTTTTCATGTCAGAACAAATGAGAATATGAAAAGGAAAAGTAAGGAAAGTTAGTCGTTTAAGATAATATAAAAGGATAGTCAAATGTTACTTACCAGTCACAGTTAAGCTGCCTGAGAATAGCATATGCAAAATCTGTGTACGGTACGAAAGACGTTTCCAGTTGAACAACAATTACCTACAGACGAAAATAATTAAATTGCATGGAGGAAAATGTCCATTTAGAAGCTTGATTGATTGCATAATATTGAATCATAAAGTAAAGGAGGTGGAATTGGACATCTACATAATATTATATAACCTGATGCCCTAGAGAAATTAGTTTATCAGGCAAAGATGGCTTCCAGTCTGAAATAAGCTTTGTCGCGTTTCGGCATTCAATTATTTTAAATTTACTGTCGTTTTTCTGCGCAAAATGCTCGGTAGCTATTCTGTACATGACAGGAACCAAAGTCGGTGCATTGTTTTGGATGATATCGTCGGGTTTAAAAATTGGCACTTTGTCGACTTCGGCGTGTGATTTAATTTGTGACTAGAAAATGTGGGCTGACATTACGAATGCGGCGAAAAAAGTTGAGAAGGGTCCCCCCTTATCATTTTGAATTAGGTTCGGTTAGGGTTAGGTTGGGTTAGGTTAGGTTAGGTTGTTGTAGGTCGTTGGTCCCCTCTTTACTTTTTTAAAATCGCCGCATTCGTATTGCTGACTAAGAGTAGTCA
>JAHZMZ010002349.1:0-37498 GCA_027743805.1 Lepidocyrtoides sp. E14 | reverse complement strand
ATTTTCATGTGAGAGTGATGCTTCAGAAGAAAATGAAAATGGGGTTACTCAAGAGAAACGTGTAAGTAAGTAGGTATGTAAGCAACGCTCCCGTTTAAATAAATGTACAAATAGAACATCACATTGTTTTTCCAGTTTTTAAAATAATCCCATCATTTCCATCTCTAGTTACGCAGCGCCATCAGCTTGCTACTACTACACAAATATAAGAAGAAGCACTGCCAATCTCGAAAGATTAGAATCCTTTTACTCGTGCCATGTGAACAATGTTTACCTATGCGAAAATCTCAGCAGCAATTGAGTGAGTCAGCCAGTGTGACAGAAACAACAATGTCGTTCACGGTAAGAAGCAGTACTCCTGGACATTTTTCGCTAGGTACGTGCGAATACCTAGGAAAACACACAACATGACAAGACAAATTCCATAGCAGAATGTGGATGATCCATGAAGAGAATAGAGAACGAGATACAAGAGGAAAAGGAAGGGAGCTTAATATTGTTTTGTGCTTATCGTAGTAGTACAAGTACTAGATGTTGTGCTTGCGTTGCCTTTCCCTTGTAGTTGTTACTCATTCATTCATTCATCCTCTGTTGTGAGGGATCTTTGAGGACAATGCCCTCGAGATTCATAAAGCTTATAATAAAGAAAACGGGAAAGCATTATTATTATTATTATTTAGACTTTGTTATGTGTAGTTAGTAAAAAATGTATACCACGGTTGCTGCGATAATAATATGAGCTTTTACGAGCATGTGCTCCACGTCTATGCATCTTGAAATGACTGACTGGAAATGATAATTGTATTGTGTATTGTATTGTATTTGTTACGTCAGCCATTTACGATTTTTTCTTAGTCATGCCATTATGTCTTGTGTGCTTTTCTATTCTCTGAATTGTATACATTCGTGTGGACCGATAATAAAAAGAGTGGAAAGATGTGGTAGCGTATATTTAGCAATATCCATCTTTGCCCATCCCTTTATGATCATCATCATAATATGATCGTTGTGATGATGGCATGTGGAATCGGTTTTTCACAAGAAAATTGTCCAGAGAAAATGATCATCTCAACTTGTCTTTATTGACATGTACACACTATCAACGTCGATGCGTTGTACGTACGTTTTGGATAAGTGCGAGTGCGTGAGTTTATGCGTGCTAAAAACGGATGACGATGATGAGAAAAAGAGGAGAGGAAGATGCCACTTACAAAAGCCTAAGCAATACAGTACGCATGCAGAAAAACAGCATAGACTTTTCCACTTCCACTATGCCACGCACATTTCATAATATTATCATACATAGTTTTTTTATCCTTTCTTCTTCTAAAGCCGTGTTGTAATAATAATAAAAAGCTGAAGTGAAAAACAGCAACCACTGTGTATACACGCAAAAGTTTACAAAAAATTAGTGTAGAATTTATAGTGAAAAATAGAAACTTTCATTTTCTCCTCCTTCTACGTATATATACATCTATTATGGTTTCCTGGCTTGTGTTTATAACGTATATCGTTCAACTCAAGTGAAATTTTCCTCTAGCTTGGCTACTATTCCTAATAAATACAACTTTTTTCCTTTTTCAAGAGTACTTATTAAATGCAAGGAAGGGGAGAAGGAAAAGGAAAAAAAGCGAGATTCAGCAAGCAGCAACACAAGTTGGAAACACTTGAACAAATAATGGCTCATTGTTTTGTTCAAAATACAGAACACGAAAAACTACCTACATTGTAGGTAGTAATACTGGTAGTAATAGTACTACTAGTAGTAGTTTTAGTTGTTGTGTATAGCTTATCATGATCATCATCAACAATCAGCAGAAATACACCAACAGCTTGAGATTATAGGGAATAAATAGAGCGTAGGTATGAATATGGTAAAATAGTATTACTATACAAGAGTCTTCAGGAAAATCTCTATACAGACAATAATAGTCATTCACGCACTTCAACTTGTGCTCCAGCACAAGAGGCTATTTAGACTTTTGCCTGCATTAAATCCCTTCCAACTGTCTGTCTCCGGGAATGACTGCGACTCCACTTTTTTTTCCTGAGAAAGGCACAAACTCACGTACTTTAAGGAAAAAACAACAAACTAAAAACTCTGTAGAAATACCAATAATAATACACTGTTACTACTACTACTACTGCTGCGGCACGAGTTTTGCCTATACCTATAGACATGATGATGATGACGATGATGATGGTGCTGTGCTGTGAGCCACGCGAATGAGTTAGAGAGTTGAATAGTAGTAGTGAATCGAATGAAAAGGAAAGCCGATTGAAGGGAAAATGCAGTAAAAATAGTTTCCGCTTGTATGTGTGTGTGTGTCTATACACTTGATTCCTTCTTTTCTCAGCAAAAAAGAAGAAAAAAACTCCTTTTCAATCCTCTTCATGATTGCAGTGGATGCTTCATGCCGCAGCTACTAAAGTATGCCGCTGTCGTTAATGCCGGATGAAGTGTACTTTCCTAAACTGATTTTAATATAATTTGTATGTGAAAGGGGATTTATTTGCTGACTAGTGCCAGTTTGTTTAGATTTTATTATGCATTTTTTGCCATACTGAGTGAGAGTGAAGTGCGCTCTTTTGATTTTTGTTGCTGTTGTTATTGTCTTTTCATTTGTAAGAAATTGTGTGCCCGTAGATGGGTTTAGCATGTACTACTATACTGCAGAGGGATATTATCATGGTCTCATTTTAATTCATTGTTGTTGCGAGAATGAGCACGCGTGAGATGAATTAGCTAAAAGTTATTTTTGGGGATAAATCATGGCTCGTGATACTCTCAAGCTCTTTTGATTCCAACTTCTTCTTCAAGCAAGTTTACGTTTGTTGCTGTGCACTTGTAAACTCTATAAAGGCACTTCTTTCTCAAAAACTAGCACATCCGTGAGTTTACTTTGTGCTAACATGGTACTACTTCTGGAACTAAGTTAGTTCAACTAACGTATTTATGCCATATCAAATGAGCTTAAGATTTTGAATCAAGTGAGCAAGACGGAACACAGTACGGAAATTAAATGGTGGACAGGGACCGTACATATGTTGGTATGTGACAGTGTTTTGTCTTTGCCGCAATATTGTCGTAAAATTGTATATATCCATGCGTTTAGTATGTAGAAGGTGGTATACTTGAAAACATGCTTGTAAGATGATGGTAAGGATAAGGCCATGAAAATACATTGGTGGTTCAGCTTTAGGGAAATTTCCAGCTTGTAAACACACATCATAATTTACACTTTAGGTTAAAAGGAATGAAATTCTGAGATAATTTTAAAGTAGCTTGGTAAATTTGGTACTTGAGTGTGTGGATGAGTAGTAGCAAAGTAGCCAACCAGAATCATCATCATCATCATCATGCAGAGTGATAACTTGTGCGTTTTGAATAGATCCATAATGTATGACATATGAAGAAAACATAAAGTGAAAGTAACAAGAAATTGGCTACGCAATCATCTAAGCAAGCAAACCCACCCACTCTCCAGCCTCTTGACTTTTTAACTTGTTTTAAAGGATGAGCTGAATGGAAATTTGTACTTTTATGCTGTAGTCATTGCTTTTTTTAAAAGTCTGCATCCTGTTTTCCAATTCATCTCCACCGTCCCCCTACACCAACAGCATCAGTGAAAAGTAAAAATTCTACCGGCGGCAGCAGCATAGCAAACAGCAGCAGCAGAGGAAAATAAAGTGTAAAACTTGTAATGGACAAGAGCTGCAGTACATGGATAAAATTTTCTTCATGTTTTTTATTTACGTTTTTATGCTGGCTTCTTCAATGCCAACTTTATTCCTATGCGGGTTTGCAACAAACCAAGTTACTATTTTGATGCTGGCAATGCTACTGATGCTCTTGTTGCTGTCGTCGTAAAATTAGATACGCACACACGGGGATTGATGAGCTTATAAATGTATATAATCTTGTGGAAAATATATAAAAAAGAACCAAACTACAAGTCTCTCAGTCATGATGGTTGGTTGAATGGATGAGGAAAGGGAAGCAGAACAGTAGCGTAAAAAGAAAGGAGTAAAAATAATAAATTCTTGGAGTGCGTGTCAAGAAATTGAAACAAGTTTCCTCGCAGAATCAACATCACCACGGTCGTCGTGTGAGGATGAGGAAGAGCACAAGATGATAATAGTATTGGTGTATATATCATAGTAGTAGTAGTAGTTGTTGTTGTTTATACATATCTGTATATATTCTTGAATGTAAAATGCACAGGGACTAGAGAGGAAAATACCAGAAATGTGTAAATATGGGAAAACTTTTAGGTTACTACAAAGTAAGTAGAAAAGGTGGATGAAAAGAAATTATTTTATAGGGCAGGCATGCTGTTTGTTCCCACTCCATGTTTTTAAGGTACATATGTATATTATTAAGCAGTTATACATGTGTTCATATTTTCATTTCATTTACTTGGGTTCCTCTTGGTGAAGTGGGTGGAGGAGTGGAGAAGAGACAAAACTTTTGAAATTTACAAGAAGTGGAATTAGTAGTTATGCTTCGTCCCTATATAAAAACTCCATAAATATCATTTTGCCTGGTAGTCGTATCGAAATACAAAACTATCTGCAATACCTACCTGCCTATACGACAACTGAAACTTAAAGGCTTGATGTTGATGTTTTCGGTTCCCTATTTTGCCGTAATACATAATACATCACAAGTTTTAACTAGCATTTGAGCTCTTCTTGGTGGACCAAAAAAAAGTTTTCCATGTCTTTTACTATGTAGGTAGTTTTGATTCCACGACAAGTTTGTGTAGGAAGGAATAGATCACACAAGGAGGAAAGTTGAAAATAAAATATGAGAGCAGTAAATAAAAAGGCATTAAAAATTCAGGAGGAATTTAAAAGTTCAAAAGTTGCTTTCCTTTTACTTGTTTGCTACAAATACATAGTTAACTTATCATCATAGTAAGTTTTTTTTCGTTTTATATAGGAGCGTTCTCTATTTTTCTTTATTGAATACAAAAATTTTAATACTTGAACTGTACGCGACCAATACATTTTGTAACTAGTGCACTCTGCACATTCGTTAACTCTAGTCAATGGTCAAGGGGTTGTTTGATTATTATGACTCTAAATAACATTTTGCCCGCAGTTTTTTTATTCCACTTTCATTTAAACTTTCCAGTACCATACATGTGTCATTTCCCTGCATTCCATTTATTCATATTTTTTGCATTTTTTCTGATTGTAAACGACAATAGACCCATCCTAGTAGACGTTGGGATTTTTTGAACCCTGAATTGTAGCAATTTTCCCTTTTCTTCCCAACAAAACTTTCACGCATATGTGGATATCAGAGAGGAAGACGTGTTTTCACTCTTTGATGAGGAAAGGCTCCATGTGCCAGCCAGACGAATCAAACAGTTTTGTAACCAGAAAAAAAACTTCATTTGTCTTCTACAACAACAGTAAAAAAAACGGTGGTACTCATGTGTGTCCATGTCTGCTGTCTGTCTCAGACTTGCTACATGGGGTAATTTTCTTTTCTTTTGCTTCCGCTCTCATCCGCCTTTCCCATACATTTTACAACTCACTTTTAACTCTATTTGCATGTTTATGGTTGGATGTAAATAGCTGGATATAAAAAGAGAGCAGAGTGGAAACTTGACGTGACAAGTACATACACAAATGAAGACGTATACAAGAAAAATTTTGCAATAAAAATACACACTCATATAGATCTACTACACAGTTGCGTGCACGTGGCATATCATACAATCTACGGAACTGACTGAGAACTCGTTGTACGTATGCATGAAAGAAAACTGCTTACATTGTGTTGTTCGTAAATCCACTAAAATAGTAAAATTTGACGATGGTAGCTAGTCAGGAAGTAAACAAGAATTCAAGAACATGCTTCTTATCATCGCCCAGGCACATTTGTACTCAGAAAAGGAAACAGTTGTCGTTTTTCCCGTGCACTACTGCCACATACTGGAGGTACCCAAGAATTCTGGCTGGACGATAAAAAGGATATAACAATATACAAATAATGTGCGCCACGACAACACGAATAAGAAAACCTCACAAAAATGCGCTACGCACAATACCAATTTTCTTCGGTTTTAAGCTTCTGGCTTGGTTGCATTTTCCGTTTTCCATTCCTTTGAACAGCGGATAAATAAAATACGAGTGCTTGCATAATATATAGAGAGAAAGTCAGCTAACATCTACTATTCAAACTGATGACAGTATGAATGAATGACAATACAATGTTTATACACCAGACATTATGGAAAAGTACAAATCAACGTGAGTAATTTGTCCTTTACCATCAGTTTGACTACATACTTGACATTTTGCATAGTCAAAATAAAATGAGATAAATTGTGTGGCGGAAAGTGGAAAAAGTGTGGCATGAAAAGTGGAAACTTGTTGACAGAAATTGCACTTATTCATATACCATGATATGAAAAGGTAAATGCTTCAGCATGATTTGAAAATGACGCGATATATGAAATGATGAAAAAAGTTTTTTTTACAAAGAAGAGGGTGCTTTAAAAGTTTTAAAATTTTTTTTGTATTCTTACCTGTTTGTGATCCAATCAGGGCGAGTATCAGCGCTGCTATCGTTCTAATGAACCAGTTTTGGATTTGGTGGTGTGTGTCTCCCATTTTTTGGATTTTTAGTGGGTCAAGGCGCACTGTAGTACAACACTTTGTCAACAACTCTGCTGCTTTTTCACCAACTTTTTCTGGAAGTGGCAGAAATTTGTACGGAAGACGTCGTTCGCGACCGAAATGGTACAAAAATACCTCGTAAGGTAATATACATGTGTAGAGAAGTCGTTTCTATTATTTCACACAAGTTAACAGCGATACTGCAAAAGCGCAAATGTAATCTTAGAGTTTTGTGAAGAAACTAACAAGTACAATTGATTCAATTTTAAACAGGATGACAAACTATGTCACACTTTTGGCCTTTTCGTTATTAATTTTCAACTAGAAGAACGAATGAAATTTATATTTTGAAGTTGCACTTTAGCAACTGTGTCTCATTCCTCTTTCTCCCTTTTCCCCTTAAATCATTCATGTTTCATATAAATGTCAAGTCAAATCCTATTTGTGTTGTCGTTGTGCTCTGTGAAGGGGTATAGGGAAGATAGAGTCGAGTGGTTTAGTTTAGCAACTTTTTTTTAGTATAGTGAAAAATTTTGGAGAAAAAGGCAAAGTTTTGTAAGCAGTAGAGAGCAAAAGGCTCAAGTTCCAAAAAAAAGAGTTGATGAGGGCTATGATGACGGGACGATGGGATGGTAATTTACAAGGAGCACGGTGTAAAGTCGACACGGGTTAGTTAAAACAGAGTTGTTGGAGTAAAAGGCTTGACTTCCTTTTAATCCTTCTTTCCTGGCACACTGAGAACGAGCAAGCGAGTGAAAGTTAAAAAACAAGAAGAGATTTTCAACTGCCTTCTAAACTCATAATGTTATTTTACAAGTCTTCCAGTTGATGTTGTTTGAGTAGAGAAAAAAAAGTAGACGCTTTTCAGTAGACCTTCTTTTCTTTCATAATATTCTTTGCGCAGTTGTACAACAACACGACGACACTGGAGTAGAATTAGTGTTTTGAATGGGTTGAGTGGTTGTTGAAAGAAGAATAAGACCAGCAGTACAGCTATCAGAGTGTTTTAATCCCTGTTAATGAGCTCCGATGCGTTAACAGTTTAGCGATGGAAAATGGTTGTTGTTTTGTGTAGATATTTTCGAGTCACTGGAACATTGGATGAATGGGTTTTTTTGTATAAAGAGAATAATATTTTGGCAGCAAAAGAATACCAAGTTTTCTCTACGCAAACTTTTGGCGAGACAAGAAGAGTCTAGCAAAACTGACAGAGAGTGACAGCTTGGCTTTGGCCTTTTAGTAGTTAAGTAGTAGTAGCAGCAGCAGCAGTACTTTTAGCCATATTAGAAGTATCAATGTTGCATTAAGCCATGGACTTTTCTCCATCAACTAATTTCTGTATCGTTATGCAGTATAATATAATATAGTTTTGGAGTAACAATATTATCTCAATATATGAATTAGTCTATATACGTTTTACTTACAATATTGCAACATTTTGTCACTAATAACGTCGCGATGCTCGTTTTTCTGATGTGTTTTATAAAGTGTATATATTTCTGCGTATGCGTGTGGGGTTTTCTCAGTGCTCCAAACTGAGATCTGACTGCTAATTTTACAAATTAAATGGTCAGCTATTAAGCGCTTATTTTGTTTTGGTGCAATGTTAGTATTTGATGGACAAGTCAAATAAACACATTTCAATATGAAAAAGCCTAGCACCAAAAGATGTGACAGTTAATGGAGATTTCATTTTAACAATGAAACTCACTACTATGCTTATGCTTCCTGGGAATGACTCTGTAATAAAGTGGTACAGCTTGGGCTTGGAGTTTTGTGGTGAATTGTTTTTGGAGGAGGACTCACTAATAAAATTAATTGGTATGATGTCGCACTTGTTAAACCGGTAAAAGTTTGTAATTTTGTTGTTTTCATGCGAAAAGGACGTTTCAAAAGTTTGATTGGCTGTACACTTGCATAAACCAATTTCGCTTTAATCCTTTCACTACGTTGCATTACGATACAAAAGGCAACATAAATGTGACATTTTATGTTGTTATCAATGATAATAATCGTCGTGATAAAGTCTGCGCTGCAAATTCCCCAGAAGATTAATGGCTTTGAAAAACAGTTGTGGCTCTGTTAAATGAATGTCTAGATATATTTAATTTAAAACATAAAATGCAATTATTTAGCAATAGAAACTTGCACTGCAATTCTTTCACAGCATTAAAATTCTTAGACCCATTAAGGCTGGCTTTTTAAAACATATACCTATTTCCCTTCAGATAGAGAATGTATAGAGTCAATAAAGAAGATTTACGTCAATAGATCTTTTTTCCTAGTATTTTGAAGACCGAAAAGTATTTTTCCAGTGCATCTCTGAGATATTTTTTCAACTCCTTTTCTTTTTCTCCTCCACAGCAGAAATTCATGCCGCGACATTATTTATTATTCTTGTACAACATCGCCCACAACTCTTTTTACGAAACAATTTTCTTTTTTTAATGTTTTTATTATTACACATCATATAAATTACTGAGCTGTTCTTAATGAAGCTAGGAAAAAATGCCAATTTACTATGCCGTCACCATACATTATATGTCCATTGCATTACTTGATTCATTTCTTATGCTCATTTTTATTCTAGTATACTATACACACTGTAAGTTTATATTGCTCGAACCCTTTCTCTCTCATTGTTTCGATTACTTTACTTACTTTTGTTAATGTTCTCAGCCCTTTAGCTGTCCGTCGGCAGCAGAGATTTATTATGTCAGTGGCAAGGACACACACTATACTACTCACTGGGACTGGACTAAAACATTGAATTACCAACTTTAGTAATTCTATTACAAACAGTAGTCTACTATATTTCTTGACAGTGGAAACGCATTGTTAATACAATTTCCTCTTTCTGTTTCTATATTATCCATCATCAACTTATGTACATGTGTATATAATATGGAGGAACATAAGAGATGAGAATAGGAGTGGATTCATCATAGCATAAAATCATCCTGAGAAATTATCCACACATCAGCAGCAGCAGCATCATCATGCGTGTTGCACAATATCACTTGGTTTAGTGAGGATAATAGTCTGGTAGTAGCCTCATAAAATGCTATATACTACTACCAAGTGTTGTAACGCCTTCAATAATGAGTAAAACAGTAAATGTCTTTCTGTGTTTTTTATTTTTTTCCTTCGTGTTAGACAGTGTGTAGCGTAGCACAAGTCCCCTGCTGATTTTTATATGTTCACTTTGACTTGAGTAAAGTGAAGTAAGACTAAGACTAACGAAAACTTTTTTGCTTGCTGTTACTAGATTTTTGGCTGAACAAACCAAGCATACTAAATACAGAAAGGAAGAACCGACCAAACAATTTGTGAGTCTTTTTTTTCTTCTTCTTTTTTTCCTATTTTCGTGCAAGGATGGAGTGTATGAACAAGGAAAATACTTATTATGGAGTTAATCCAATAAGTGAAATGGAATTTTTCTTGATGTAAGTTGATGTTCCTTGTCGCCTTCTGTAATATGGCTTGACTTCACTGTTGACGGCTGCTGACGTTTCCAACTTGAAGAGATCGACAGGACACGGAATAAGTGAGAAATATCTAAAAGAAAACAAAAAATAGAAGGGAATTTAAGTACACGTATGGTTTCTTTTCTTAATGGCTGGGCATGGATGTTGATGAAAGGCGTAAACATCAAGACATCAGTTAAGGAAGTAGAAGCTGTGAGTATTTATATAATTCTTGTATAAGTGCGATAAAACAGGAAATAATAATTTTTCTGTGATTTTTTTCGTACAAAAGTTCACGGACTATTATTATTATATAAGCAAATCCAGCAGCATTAATATTTCATTATGTTTTTACGATAGAGTTATAGAGGGAAAAATAAGGAAAGAATCAAGCTACAGAATGTTTTCCTCTCTCTGGTCCCACGAGATAGCAAGTTCAACGTACGAAAGCAATGATGATGTGCTTTTCCTCATTTTCTTCGTGTTTCCTTAGACAAATAATATTGTTAAGCCTGTGGGGGTTGTGCAAAAGTCTTTTTTCTCAAGTGTCAACTTTATTCCACCCCTTGCTGGTGCTTTAATTGAAAAATTACAGAGAACCTAATTAAAACGAGCACGACATGGTATCTTCATCACAAAATGAAGAGTTGTAGCTTACTATATCCACCCCATAGAAGCCCTTTCAGTTTTTCCTTTTCGGTTTTGCATACTATCTTAGATTCTTTTCGTCTTTTCCACAAGTTTACTACATTTATCATGCATGTACCAACCAGCAAATACGTATAAAAGTGCCAGAAAAGCGAAAAAAAAACCCAAAATGGAATAGAGTGAAATGGCAAGAAAGGGAAAACGTAAAGTGTTTTTCAGGCTCTTTGCAGTGGATTAATATTCCTTTTTCATTCTCCGTTCTGCTTGTACTCACTTGCACACACACACAACCTCCCTCTTTTTCTCCTTAGCTTCCGCTTAATATTTCCTGTTCCCCATCATGTTCGTGTTTTTGTAAGCAACTGCTTCTACTATGAACACTTTGTTCATCTGTCTGGGTCGTGTCTTCATGTTGCAGTGTCATCATCATCAAGAAAAAATTTCTTTGCTGCTCCCCAGTGATTTCATGCGTTTATTATGAAACTTTTTTCAAGATGTAAAAATGGAAGGCTTGCTACTTTACTACCAGATATTCCAACCTCTCTGGAACACTACGATAATATCTTACTGCAGTATGCTTAAAGGTACTAAATGAAAGCATTTTTTGTTGTGAATCCAGTTGTCACAATGCAAGCACAGTTGTTACGTGGAAAAGTGTAGGGGCTTTAAAAGGGCTAAAATAAATATCAAGCTGAGAGAAAAAAAAATCACAAAAGAGACAATGTCGGTGATGGCTTGCCTAGGTTGAACAGTATGAAAATGAATGAAGAAGCCGTAAAAATACAGTTAGTTTCCCTACCACTTGCATAACCACCTACATCATCATCGTCATAGACAAGTTACTATCTTGATTCTATTTTCTCTTCTTCCCTTGTCCTCCTCTGGAGAAAATCTGACAAGGGGGTGTAGATTAGAAGGCGTGATGGCTATTGTTACTTTTTAAAATCAAGAAAGGTAAGGAATTTTTCCAAGAAAAATATTTCTGAAGAATACAGAAGAAGAGCGTAATTTTAACTTTGAAAAATTGTGGAATAAAAACTCTTCAACTGCACAGTACCATCTGGTTACAACCGTGACTGCTTAATAACAAAGTTTTTGAAGCTGACTGCCAAGTATGATGGATCGAACCACTGAATACGTCTCTTATTAGGTTCAGATTGCTTTTCCATATTTCATACCATGCTAAACGAAGGGCATGAAGTAGTGGCAAACTACATATTATATAAAGTCATGATATAAAGTAATTTCAGATACCAAATATACAAGTAAAATGCTACAAATTTTTATTTAGAAAAATAAAAATTCACACAAATCCTGTTCTTGCACTTATTTTACGTATCACCGCCACAGCACACAGTATGTAGTTTATACTGACATTGAGTAATATCTTGAAACTGAACTAACTAGAAAGGAAACGTACAATTTAGCGGATGAAAAGGACATAAGATATGTTTTCCAAAATAAGTGGAATTTAAACCTTCAGTACTAACAGTCAAAATCTACAGCAAGAGGTAGGTACACTTATCTTAAAATATCCATATATGCATAAAGTACTTCACCTGTTAAACATTTCTTTTATTCATCAAATTTAGTATTATGAAAGCAGTCACAAAAATTCCAATACTCTTCCATTTTCATTAGGCATGACTATGCTCAGCCAGAGCCTAAGCTTTCCACTCAATCGCCAAAAAGTGTTAAATATTATGATATCCAAAATGAATACACTTTTTACGACTATAAAAACGTACATTTACGGTATCTGCAAAATGAATTGAGCTGTTTTTTTCATCAATTCAGTTCAACTGTTGTTCATCTCAACTTGAGTATTTGCAACAGCTCCAGCTTCACCAATTCTTTCTTGTTCTCTAGAAATTAAAACTTTTTGTTTAAGGGCAACTTTACTTTTCACTTTACTTGAGTTGACTCAAAATCCCTTATACCGTTTTCAAATCCAATGCATCATTTTCAAAGTATTTCTTGGTAAAAGAACACAACATTTTGTTGAAATAATCGTATAGTTTTTCTCTTGTTTCTCCAATCGCCAGCAATGGGCAAGATAAAAGTGTACCTATATCTTGATAATCTATTTATGGCATCGGTATACGTATCAACTTAAAACAATAAACATGGTTGTATATCTCCAGAGGTATTTAAAGCGTATTATCATGTAATGTCCATCTTTAAAAATAGTACGTTCCATTCCAGCGTTCAATCTTGATAAAAAAGTACACAGATTGGAACTTTAGAAGAAAAGTGAGTGAGGACTTGAATTTTCCTGCTCGTACTAGAATACCATACCACTTTGAAATACCTCTGACGAAAAAAAAAAATCTTTTTCCTTCAATTCGAAGAAAAAGTCTGAAACCAGCTTAAATGCTAAAAGAAGAAAAGTAAAAGAGAGTGCATCAGAAACTAAAACACGAACAGCTTTTCAATATATTGAATTGAAAGAACTACTTGCTTCGCACATTAAAATCCGGCAGTATAAAAGCTTGGCTCACGGTTGAAACTTAACTCAACTATGTGCGGTTCAGGCAGAGTTCTTCAATGTTCTTTTTATCTTAAAAGGTCGGAGCAAGTGGTGGCTGTAAAAGTGGAGCTTTTTGATTGAATGCTGAACAAAGTGTATGATATATGGGAAAAACTGAAGAGAAATGGTAAATTCGTACATATATCATGCATTATTTCAAATGTTTTCCTATTGCTCCTTATAGTTTCTCATGTAACATCAAAGCCATTTCTTACACCGTATCAGTACTTTTTCATTCTACTTTTCTTTCTTTTTTTATTAATATTATACTGCTTTCTTGATGGTCTTCAAAATAACTTTTTTCCTCGTTATTATTATTATACCAACCGTACAAGTGTAGTTGGCATTCGTATATAACCATTCAAACTTTTGTGTTTAGTAGGACAAACTCTACTGTCCTTTTTTTTACCAAAACTCTACAAAAACTGAACGAGGTGCCATTTTAGTGCACACAATAAACGAATATTTTCCGTGTTTCTGTATGAAAACAATTTATAAAAACAATGTATATGCATATGTTTACATATATGCACACAACAAGTATGTATGTATATAATCATTAGTTTTCCAAAAATAGAGTAGGTAAACAGAAAAACACATTATTAACATTTTTTTGCTACTGCTGTCAATCAAAATCACAATATTAATTTTCAGTTGTCAGTTATATGCTCTAATATGATAAATATTATGCTGTATCTCTCAAACTCTACTTTTGCATTAATAAAATATGAAATTTCTTTATGAATTTATGATGAGTCGTATCTGGTAAACCAACAATGTTCCACGTGCCTTTTTTCCTTTTGCTTTCCTCCATCATGCACATCCATCATTTAAAAATTAAATTTGATTGCCTAAAAAGGATTTTTATTCTCATGATAATTTGTTTATTGGAGAAGCAACAAAAAAAGCAGACAAGGTAGTGCCATAAAACATGATATCATTTTCTTCTCTCTGTTTCACTCGCTTTTTTATTTTCGTTATACTGAATTTGCCTGTAATCTTTCCTATCGTTTTTATGCAAACAAGTTTTGAAACCGAAGGAAAAAAGGGCCATTATTGACAAAGAATATTTAAGCAACTACATGGTAGTATTATAGATACATACCTATGATTACATTGCAAGATTTATAAAACATTGCTGGAAAGTAAACAGGAGAAAAAAGCGTTTTGTGTTATTTTTGCCACATCTTTGCTCTTTCATTCCAACTCAACTTATTCAATGCATCACTTTTCTCTTTCTCTGTTCTTCTAGGTCTCCTCCTTTTCATTTTTTGTTGCTTGCTCACGCCAAGCCACCAGTAGTATCAACAGAAGATCTTGCTTGTTTATGTACACACGATACACTTCACTCACGTTACTTAAACAGTACAAGAAACGTATGCTTTTCTGCCAAGAAAGAAAGAAATGAAACATTGAATAAAGAGAAAAAAGGCATATTTTTCCTTATTATCCAACTTGTACCCTGCCGTACCTATGCATTCTCACATGTGAAATAGTAAAGTTGTCTTTTTCTCTTCCGTGAAAAAGTAAATAAGATGACGACATTCCATTTACAAATGTACATATGACGTATATGCACGTATATCTAGAAAAACAGACTGAAAAAATAAATGCATTACACCATCAAACCGTGCCATTTCTCCTATGTGATGCGGGTTTCACAGTAGAGAGAAGATTCAGATCTCATATATACCAAAGCATGTACATATTATGTAGCATGTTTCCTCTTGAGTGACTGACTACTGACTGTCTGGGACAACTTTTCACTCATAATATACATATTATATGCATCACAAATTTTGGTAAAGCAGTTTTCCCCCCAGTCTACTACCACAAATACCGTACGCTCATAGTATACGGTTTTCCATCTCTGTGGGTCTGTGGGTACTTTATACAAATGACAAAAGGAGAAGAAGAAGAAAAAATGAATGGATGAATGAGAATATTATAGCATGGTTTTTGCTAGAATGGAGAAAGTGTCACAAAACAAGAATTGTGTGGTTCCATAATACTTTTACCATTTTTCTTTACTTTTCCTTCTTGTCTCCTCTCTCCTTCACTCACTCACACTCTCCCTCTCTCTTTTGTTGATGTTGAAAAAAAATAAAGGGGAGAGAGAGAGAGAACGGAAGAGTGGAAAGTGAAAGTAGTACAAATAAAAGAGTACACTCTGTGGGCGAATAAAGTGTAAAAACACTATATGAGAGAGGAGGGAAAGGGAAAGCATGTGAGAAAACAAAGGTGCAAAAAAACCGCTCAACTCAACTTGGGAGGAATGTGTGATGTGGTGATGTACATTGTCAAAACACACCTACACCATTTTGTTGTAACAATTTATATATGAGGCAGAGTAAGTGCGTATAAAAATACATAAATAGGAAAAAGTCCTGCTGGTGCTTATACATTATACATAGCACCATGTACTTTTTTACTAGTACAAACTCAACGGGTTAAGAGAAAAGTGACACTCAAGAACAATTTTTTATTTATTTACGTCTCTTTCTCTCTGTCTGGTTCTTCCTACTTTCTCTTTTCTACTCTACTGATTTCACTCATAGTAGTGGAGAGAAGAAAAAAAATCCGAGTCGTGGTGTGCGGTGATCTCAGAAGACAAGGAAGGAAAGGGAGAGGAAGCCAGCTGCTGAGTATATGTGGACAAAATACACACATGCAAGCGACTAGTTTTTTGTTGGACAGGAAAGGACAAGGACAAAAAAGTGAGAAATGATTGTGATGTACATAAAAGATGAAAAAACTTACTAAAAAACGATATGTCCACTTTTTTACTTATTCTTCCTCTCCTCCTATGTCTTCAGCTGCTTCCTTTTCTTTTCTCTCTTCCTGGTTTTAAAGGCTTGGCTAGTTTTTTGACGGTGTGGTCAGACAGATCGTCGTTATGCTTCTTTCCCTTTTCTTGTTCTTTTAAAAAAGGATTTTGTTACTTTTGAAAAGCAGGGGAATGAATTTTCTCTCTCTCTCTCTCTCTGGATATTTGACGTTTCTCTCGTTTCGTCTCCCGTCTGGCTTGTTTCTTGCTACAATAAATGTTTTACAATAAAGTGTAGACAAGAAAAAGTGGAGAAGGATGATGAAGAGAAATTTACTTTGTTCAAGAACTTTGGTGAAAGCTCGGAGCATTAAAAAACAGTAAAAAGTGTATGCGTGGTGGTGTGATATTTTGTTAAATGTTATTATTACATTGTTTGTAGAAAGGAGCTAATGTGGGATGACGACGATGGGTTGATTGTCCTACAATGTAATCGTTCTTATGCTCTGTGGGGATCTGTCCAGGATAAAAATGTTTTTCTTTTTGCTCTGTGTACTTTCACTTATATTTTCATGTAAAATATCAAATATGACTTGTTATGTATATTGGCTAAATATATTATTCAGTTTGTGCTCATGCTCAACATATTAATATAATCATTATATAGTTTGGTGTTTCCCACAAGTAAGAAAGGGACGGGGATGATGACAGCTGGAGAAGGATAATGTCCACTGATAATGACTATGATGATGAAGAATGACCAGCTACTTTTTACACTTGGTGTGATGATGCTGTTGCTACTACTTTTGGAAGCCTGACGATTTTCTCCTCTCCTCTTTCTTCACCTAGTTTTTCTCCCGTTTTCTACAGTAGTGACTATGCTTATCTTTGAAAAACTGCTGTGGCTATATTACATATTACAAGAGTTTTTTTTTCATCCAAAAAGCTTACACAACACATGATATTATTAGTTATTTTGCCGGATAGAAGAACAGAGTGTGTCTGACTCTTGGCTAGGTACCTTTTATAAGTAGGTACATAAAATGTCATGTTCGTGTAGCTTATTTGCTAGGTAATTTTGCACGACAAACAAAAACACAACATAGAAGCTGTTCTGTTCCAGAGAGGATATATTACACTAGTGACTATGTTGAGTTAAAACGGTGCTGACGTTGGATGGCCACTGTTTGTGAAGGAACTTTACTTATTATTTACTTTTTCGACTAAATATTTGACTCAGAAATCTACTGTAAATCGGGTTATGTTTGTATAAAACACACACACTGGAGATTTGAGTTCATACAGACTAGAAAATTTATATGCAGCGTTGCAACACACAGTGCACACGTGTGACAAGTTAAAGCAGATTGCCTATTTACTTTATTACTATGTAATACTTTTCCAGTTTCATTCCCCCACTGCTGTTTATTTTTAAAGTTTGACTTTCACTCGACCTGTAAACACAAATTTTTTGACTTGTTTGGGATAATACATTATAAGTTGTTGTGTTTCCATTTTTTTCTGGCTAAAGAGTAGTTCACACTCATGCATTGAGTATTTCTAAAAGTTTACTATTATTTTTTATTGGTGCAAGAACACACAAGCATATTCACAGAGACACATACTTCTTGCAAGTAAATGTGCGAAAAATGGCATTGGTGTAGGCAGTGTAGTGGCCTACTACATACTAAACACTGTTGTTATTATGCCATGTTTTATGGGCAACTCAAGATTAAAAATTGTGATGTGCTTGCTGTGAATATGAAAAAAGGAACATTTTTTCCCTCTGCGCCGATTTTCCCCTTGTCAAACACGTTGTGTGTTGAGAGAACACTATTTCAGTTTCTCAGAGCTTTTCTTTTGCGTGCTGTTGCTACTAATGCTCCTCTGCTCTCCAGTCCGTTCATGCCAACGGCTCAGAGATCTAAGCTCAACTGAGAGAATAAGGGAAAGTTGGAGAGGATTTTATCTGGAGCTTGCTGGAGAGAACAGCAGCAGCAGCAACAACAACATTGTACCAAGTGGAAAGGCCATGAGAGGAGCAGTCAAAGGAAAAACATTATAAAAAAGTGCAGCAGTTTACGCTCAGGATAAAGTAGCATGTGGATACTTTGGTCCTTCTTACTTGCTTACTATACATCCATTTTCAACTACAGCAAACTTAAGTGAATGAACGCTGATGCAGAACCTTTGTAGTAACTGAGATTCTCGATGATGATGATGACGATGTAGAAGATGAAATGCTCAAGGCACTTGTAGGGTTCTGATGCGCCTACCACCACATTTTCATCCAACAGCAAAAGTACACAGAAAAAGTGAAATATTATACAGAAAGAAAAAGGACCCCAAAAGAGTTTCGAGCTTTATACTGATGCTGCTATTCTCCTTATGTACATTACGTGTATCATACAACAGTACACAAATTTTGTTGTATTTTGTGTATGTGAATCGGTTAGAGTTTTTGAAAGAAGATTTTATCCATCCCCTTCTGGTTTCTACATACATGAAACTGCTTTCCTTTTCTGCGGTCTGGAAATCGTCAGCAGACAACTGACTTGAATTGAAATGGAACATTGAACCCGTCCTAGCAATGGCAGTACCAACTACCAACCATGTCGGTATCATATAGTTTTCGGCATCACCACTACCACCATCGTTTATATAGAGAATTTATGATGATGGTGATGATGTCCGTTTTTTGTGTTTGTATTAGTATGTTATGTACTACGTAAGTACTACTGCTGCTGCTACTACTATTCTTTAACTCACTCCAAGGATCCTGCAAGCTTCAACAAAAATTTAGTAACAATACACATTGAGAGGGATTCCCTGGCGCAACCAAAAGTCAGGTTCCCTTCCGATACAACAGCAGTATAGCGGTAAGCACAACAAGAGCAGAAATTCTTTTAACAAAAAGCACCGAAAAAAGACAAAATATCTGAGGGGGAATCGCACTTTTTTTCTAGTGCAATGTATGGCTCATGGCTCGGTTTGCTCGGTATGGTATCATAAAAAGTAGAAAGTGAGATATCGATATCACAATGTCATAATGTGTTTGTAAGCGTGCAATGCACTGCCACATCATTTTCATTTGCATAACACATCTGCATAAACACATCTCATTCTATTCAGTTTTCAAAATACCCCCATTTATTTTATAGCTCTACATTGCATTGCATTTTTTCTTGCCACAACATTACTGTTTCTGATCTTGGTAGTAAATAATCGCAAATGAATATGTGTGTAGCGAGTAATGCAACAACGTCGTGACATACGCTATCTCAGTTGCTCTATTATTTTAAAAGAGACAAACCACAACAGAACAAAGCCCACTTTTCTTTCACAGGACGCAGCCTACTTCTTAAGTGGTTCACTGCTATTATCTTAGTGATTGTGACTAAATAGCCAAGTTTCGGTTGAATGAAAAAAGGGAACCCTTACTATTTTTCAAAAAATGCAAATGTAATGCGCAAATGCAAATCTTTCTTAATGTTGGTTGGTACCCCTTTCACTGTAAATAAATACATTATATAAGTGCTTCATTTTCACAAAGTCAAACTACTTGCTTTGAAAAATGGCCATGTTTATGAACCGACAAAGTAGGACCTGATGTTGATGGGTAGAGGGATAGCATTTTGCAGCATGCATGCTTCTTTGTCAGGTAGACTTTTCCTGCAAGCATAAATGTAAAAGAGTACCCTGTATTTTCCCTGCTTGCATAGGTAGTGCCTATCAGGTACTGTCTTTACAGCAAACTTGAACAAACTAAGCTTTGCTTGTAGTAAACTAAAAGTGCTAGCGATGTTCGTCAAAATGATAGATGTTTATCTCTCTCAGGGTTCAAAAAGGCTGGAAAAGTTAACTCTGTGTATTTACATCTGTTTTTCTTTGGACCTTTGTAAAATATTTATCTATGGCTGACTTACTTGTATGCATGATTTTTCGCGTGTTAGGTATATTGGCTACATTTTTTAAATGTCACTTTTGGGCAGAAGGCGACTGACAATGAACGTTGAACTACTTTTCATATTTGGACGTTTCACAATCTGCAGACTAGCTACACGGTAGGAAAGATGATGTGTGGCATTTTTGCATTCATGTGGATAAACTAAAAAGCCTCAAGCGAAACATAAATATGAGCATACATTAACATAGCATACATACCAGAGACCAAGTGACTTAATATTGAAACTGTTGAAATATCTTTGCACTTATTTTTCCATCTTTTTGAATTTGAATCTCTCTACTGACATTTTATTATAAACAAGATGAGTATTTTTACACAACACATGTACATGAATGATTTCATTTGGAAGAATGAAGTAGCAAGTCAAAAAATACTGTAGTGTATAAGACATGTTCACATTTCTGAGTTTCCATTCTCAAGTTACTTTCTTGTTACGTACTTGAACCCTTTGTAAACACTCAGTCAGTGATGCAGATAAATGATATTCAGTAAATAATGTATGACATTTAGTCACATACATACTCCTTTGTCCTCTTTAGCCTTAGGCACTCCGCTCGGTTGTATTGTAAGTACATGCATACCTACTTATATCGTATCGGTACAACTAACTGCCCTGTCATGTTCATGTTGCAAAATGTTCACAATTACCAGCAAGCTAATAAAACATGTAGGCAGAGAGAAGATGCGACAAGTTGACAATGAACCAATGTGTACAATGGTACGCCATAAAAATGCGATGAAAGACTGCTAGCTTTATGACGAGAGTACTTGCAATGCTCACAAAATGTATGCCAATTGGAAACGGGACAAAGTTTGGTATAAATCCCAATACTTTCTCCAAAATTTGTATTCAAAACAGATTTTGTTATGCTTTCTTTTAAAATATTTTTGTACCGTATGATAGCTTAATACCTTTCTATTGCAACCAAAGCAAAAGTTTCCTTGTATATCCTTTGCATATCTTTCTTTTGCAAGTTTTAAAATTTCGATTCCTGAATGATATATGTAAGTACTACCAATATTATGATGACAAAATGACACTAATATTATATGCATATACTGTAACGCAATAAAAATCATGATGAGAAAGGGTATTCAGTACTGGAAAATTGGAAAGCATTGTGGTTCAAGCCGGGAAAAGTTTTACAGCAATAGTATACATAATGTGGTTTCTGTTGGTGGTGGCACTGGCAGAAAGATAACCGTGATTTAAATCCGTAAAATACAAGGACTAGGAGGAGAGAGAAAAGCGGTTACGCTATAAAAAATACTTACGCAAGCCTTTATACGTGCGCAAAGTGCATGGAAATTTAAAAGTGAAAATAAATTACGTAGAAAACGAGAACTTTTCCATCCTCTTTTAAACGCACGATACAATAATTTCCATATCTTTATTGCATATTATTGCATTAAAAACAAAATAGCTGCGCTGGTGGTGAAATGGGTGGGTGGCAATGTGGGGACTATTACGATATGATGCATTTTATTTTTGAGGGCACAATAAATAACAACAAAAGTGGTAGCATGCATGAATATTATGGTTTACTGCTTGAAAACACGCCCACACATAAACAGCAAAACGCTTACCAAGCAAACTTATGCCGAGAAACCATTGTAAAAACAATGTCTATTTTTGGAGACACAGGACATAACTACATAAACGCAACGGTAGCAATAATGCGCACATAGGGAGTATGTAGTAGTAGTGATTAATGAGGGTAGTAAACACGCAGGAAAGCAAGGACGAATACTCTTACTCTGAAGATAAATATATTTGCTTCTTCTAGTAGTATTTGGAAGTTCCGGAAGTGAAAATGTTTGTGGGCACCTTCATAAAAGTTTTTATGCTGCTAAAATTTAATTTCATTACGCGTTAAATCTTTGTAGTCCCATTAAGATTAATCGTACATAGTACATACCCACTTGAGTGAATTATTGAGGGAATTTACTCGCAAGTTTTTTCATAAGGAGCAAATGAGTTTGCTGTCAATTTTAGTGGCGTACATACGTAAATTCTGATTCCAATATGGAACCTAGGTGCTCATTCAACACTACTTTTCAGTATTTTTTCCAGGAAGTAAAAATGTGCATGGAAGGTATGATCGCGAATCAGTTATACGTATAAGTATAAACATGAGAATCCATACAAGCTTTTCCTCATTATTACCTGCCAAGAACTGCAAGAATACGGATAATCATTTAGATAAAAGAGAGGTGGTTGCATCCGAAACGCATTTTACAGGTGAGTCATGAGCATGAGCAGCAGATAAGTAAAAGCTGCAGGAAGTGAAGATGATCAGTTGAGGTGGAACAGAGGACAGACGAACCAATAATATCTGCTTGTCTTTTCAACATTCCAACTGCCAACTTACATATAACCAACATAATCACTACCATATCTTATTCCACACTACAGGATCATGAAGCGATTATCATGATCATCATCATTGACATTGTCAAAAGAGAAGATGCTACTGTTATTCCATAGATGAGGTAATAAGAGATAGTACAGGTTGTTACAAAAAGTCGCGATATGGAACGATAATATCTGGAAACTGTAATATTGTTTCTAAATGCGTTTGAGGAGGAGATGACAACATCAGTTGCGAGCACAGATTTAGACTGCGACTACATAACAAAATAACATGATGTTACTCGTGTGTTCGGGAGAAACTAAACTTGAAAGAAAAACTTTTTCTTCGAGGAGGAAAGAAACCGGCAAAAGTACCATTCTTTTGGCATTAAGCCTTCATATTTCACAAGGTTATGGCCTGAGGAAGGAAAAGGTAGGCTGTTTCCTCTTTTCTTCAAGACTGAGGAAAACTGCTGGTAAATGGATAAGCTGGGAGTTAGACTAGGACTACAGAACATTATTTTGCCTTCGTGGAGCTGAGAGAGTACATTGTCATCATCATCAAGCTGATCGGATTTTTATACTTGAGCTTACTTCATTTTTCTAAGATGCGCATATCATTGCGTGTGGACAATTTAGATCGTAACCAGACCATTGACTGGTAACCAGATCAGATCGCTTAGGTAGCAGCAGTATTCTTACGATGTGATATACATTTGTAAAATATTTTTGATAAAATATAGAAATAGACGCACTGACGCACACAAATAGATAGCGTTGTGTTTCTTGTCTCATATTATGCCAGGAGTAAATAGATACACGTTTTGAAGTTTATATTCTTGCGTCCAATTATTCTAAAATCCGTATTATGGACCATCCCGATTATGTCGTTCCAAATCCACCACCGATCACTCCCACTAGTAGTCGAAGCAAACATGGCAAGGAAACTTTCGAAGACCTTTACGTAGAGCCGAACCGGGGGCGCTATTCAGCAGATCCTTACAATCCTCCAGAAATTGTTGTGGTGGACGTAGGTGGTGGTACCAATTACTTTGAAGAACAGCATCGACAAAATAGGATCATGTTGACTTCACTCTGCGTTTGCTGCTTGATACTAGTCGTCCTCGCAGTTGTTATTTCAATGTTTGCTGCACCCTCACGGCAAGATGGGAGATACAGACCTCCCCCACCCGGTCCTTATTGTTGCTTTAGACGCTATTGTAACTGGTGGAGATGCTATGTTCGACGCATTTGTCCGTGTCCATTCTACGGATGAAGTAACTATGCAATGAATATTTAAATAAATCTAGATACATGATTCGTCAAACTATCGTGATAAATGTCAAACTTGATGCAGCCTGTAGTGGCTAGTAGGTACTTTGAATTTTCATTTTTAATCAAGAGTAACTGTACTAAACGACGATTAAAACCGACTCAGGTAACTCTGAAAAATACGTACCAATGCATGGATATTGTATGTTGTAAGATTTTTCATTACCACCTTGAACCTTCATCATATATATTCATATTCTCCGCTTACCTCGTCATCTCTTAGTAGCTTTCATTTTAAAACTACTTTTAAGAAGTTTCGAAATTTTAGTCATTAATAATAATTTTTAACAGAGGGATTTTTTATGTCACTTTTTTGTCTTTTGGAAATCTTAATAATTATATGCAATATGAGAGTAATGAATAAAATTCAATCCCACACAAAAATTTTTTGTTCAAGCATCTCTTAAAATTCCAATTTATAATCTAAGATTGCACGGTTACATTTCACACAACTCCATTGAAAACCAGACTAGACTTGTGACGAAGGGGTTTTTAGCAACCATGCAAAATGTCTGTAATGGAAGTTGAAGAATGAAAACAAAAGTTGAAGAATACTATAGTGAGCGCCATCCTCACTACGTCGCCCGTACTCATACTGTTCCAATTTCCTATGAACAACGTAAATACATGTTTGACCGATCCTTGTTTTAGTACTGCAGCCATGATTTATTATTCAAATACTGTTCAAAGTTGATAGTTTTTATGCAGGGACTTGGGTCTGTAGTATGTAATGTTTTTATTTTATATCTATTAATTCGGAATAGCGTTGACTCCTCCAGAACACAATGGTCTCCGCCCCTACAAATGTTACATTCAACTGCATACGCAGAGTGAATAGAGTGAGGCATCTTTCCTTGCTGCACGACAATAAACTACAGAGGTTATGAGTCGTCGTATCATACGACTCGTATCGCAGGTGCTGTGCTGCCTGATATGTGCGACAATGTCCATAGTGCATAATATGTCATCGTTGACACCAGTAGCAAAAACAATGAAACATGACAAATTAGATCGATGATGAGTACTGACAAAACATACTGTTTTAATGCAGATAGATGGTTATACAAACTCAAATTCTTCAAACATCATTGCATATTAGAGACTTGACGGCCTTTGCATTTCAACTATTCAAAGCAATTTCATTCCATTGTGAAACTTTAATACGGTAAATACGAGTGCAAGATATTACGTAACTTCAATTTTATCTACAGTCACCCCGTTACCATATTCTACTGACGACGACAAGGCTCATTCGATGAGCCAACAGCAGCAGGACACCGAGAAACACGGAGCATGACTTTTTCACTGTAAAAATATACGGCAATATGGCTTGTAGATTGTAATTCGAATTTGTTAAAATCACAATGGCTCATGCATTTACAAGTACATAACTGTTTCCCTTATCTGTCATATAGACAGAATAATATGCATAACATTTCCACTGTTTACAACAGCAACATATTGGCGTCTACCGTCTAGCATTACTTTACCTTGGTGCAAGATTCCTAGTTCAACAAGGCTGGCTACAATGCATTTTTCTTTTCCACTACTGGAAAATTACAACCTATTAATCTTTCTTATTATGCATTTTGGAAAATTGTCACGTGAATATTACAAATTAGCATTTGAGTCACAAGAAGATGACTAATTTAAAGTACATTCATCATTACATCCAGAAACAGCAGGAAGGATGACGCTACATAAATAAAGGATTTTGTAAATGGTAACAATCACGACGCCTCTGTCAACTGTTACAGGAAAGACTGGATGACTCATTTTGTATATCTATGCAAAAATTTTGATGATATTAACACATAGGTATGTCTGCCTGTGCAAATACTTGATATCTGATTAGTGAAATAATAATGGTGTTCAGGTGTTTTCAAACTTTGTACAGTATAGCTCCGGTATGAAACTAACAATGCAATGGCATCGCATGACATGAGCATATTTTTTTTATATGAGTAGGTTTTACATAAATTATATTATTTTACGATGATGTAATTGAAAATAGCATCCACATAGTTTTAATAATGTGTTCATACTTAATATTGTAAATGGAGGGTAGTTTATATTCTTTCGCACATTGAAGCATTATTTTGGTCAACATATTATGCATATCATATATGTATTGGAAGTTTATCTGAAAAGTCAGAGTAATACTGTTTGATAGGAATGAGGTCGTAATATTTACAGGTTTCGCGTTCATCTTATCAATAAAAATGAAACGGCCCAAAGGATATCATGGGTACACAATTGAAGATGATAATGGATGACTAAGAACTCAAAACCTCTATCCAAATGTGAAATCAGCATTGCTTATCAGGAGTTGTTAGGCTTAAGCTAAACACAAAACCATGCATGATAGTAAAAGATAACTGAATGTTGAGGTGAAGCACAGAAAGTTTATCAGGTATATAGCTGGTTGATGCGTCCTACTTTATTTTTTGAGTCCCACCCTTCCATTTTGGATGAAACGTTGTTGTTTGTCAGTTTGTGCGCCATATTGTTTCAGAAATTTAAGCATTTACTGGAGAATTTTTGCTGCATTGTTACAGGAAAATATTTAATTAATCGTGTTATTAAGTTGTTGTAATAATGGCGTTTTCACACCATGCTGCAACTTTTGTAAAGCTATTAAAACTGGTATGTCATCTTGTGATATCGATCAATTAACTGTTAATTCGATCATTTTCATCCCACCAGACATAAGGACTAGTGAAAAGTCATCGACACACTTTTTCTTTTCTTTGCAGCTTTTCAACATAGTTGTGTTGGTACTTTACCGAAACGGGGATGAGGGTTACTTCATGGGAGCATCATACAACAAAAATCACGATGCCGAAGCACTCGCATGTGGAGTTTATATTGGCTTTATGATATATAATTTGTCATCTTTACTGGCAACATGCATAAACTACCAGTCCGTGAATAAATCAGTAACGGTAAGAATACAAAAGTATATTATTTGTGTCACACTACCCCAGTACAGTTGTACAGTTGTCAGTATAGTAAATGTATGTTAAATTAATTTCAGGAATCACTGATGAACTTTGTTGGAGCCATTTTGTGGCTTACCACAGGTGCTGTCGTTCTACAGTTCTGGCTTCGATTCATTCCATCCAATCATTTTACGGAAACAAATCCCTCAGCAGCAGGAATCGCAATGGGTGTGCTTTCGGTCATAAATGCTGCAATATATCTTGCGGATACTGGATTTGCTTATACAAACCACAGGTCTCTGGTGGAATAGAGTAGATGACATCTGTATTTATGCATAGTTTATATGTAACCTGGTTAAGTTGCCTTTTCTATACATCTCTTCAGTTATTTCTCTATTTTCGTACAAAATCCGTTAATTAATTACACTGTAGTAAAACTAATAATTTAGATTGTGCTTTATTTTTTTGTTCCGGTTTTCTTTATATTGTTTGCTACAGTTTAGCAATGAATGGGACAAAACTTAGGTTAACCAATATGCACTTACATATAACGTGTAATTTTCTTGCAGATACGAATCAGAAAGTTATAAAGGAGACTAAACAGTGAGCACAATCGATCATTTTAAACTCGATTCTCGGTCAAGCATCATATAAAAATAATTTACAAAAAATAACAGTTTTCACTGTGTAAAATGTTTCAGTATATATATTAATGAAAAAATTGTAAGCTTAAGAAAATGAATGGTTTTAAAATGTCAAAACATGATAATCTATCCAATAAATTTTTGTTCATTTAATATACAAATGATGCATCACAATGTAAATATTTCTGGAACGTGCAAATATTTGGTGTGCTGTACGTATGTATTTCTTTTCGTTTGTATGACTGACCCTGGACTACAGTCTAGGTCGAGTATTATAGCATAGCAAACCTTTTTGCATTTTGAACTTATTGCATTGCAGACAAACCGTAAGTGCTGGTGGTTTAGTAAGCATTTCTGTTTCTGTTAGTTTTATTTTACAATTTTAACCGTTTACATATTAGTTATTATTTTTGATGGTAAATACGTGAGAATTTGTGGAAGCACTAATGCAGAGGCTCAAACATAAATTAAAGCACAACAAAATAGAAATATCAACTTTTCGATTTATGTTTGAAATATTTGAAAATCAGCCACTAAGTGTTTGTGGTTTTAAGTTTTGTGAGTAAAAAATATTTAATTATTTTGGTATTTTGTATCAAGTTGCTGGTAACGTATATGATCACATGTACTTGTAAGTATAGTATTTATACATATAATAAATTAAATTGGCAAGAAGATCCCAAATGACACAAATACGCAGAGAAGACTTTTTACAGTTCACCTTTTATTTGATTGCGGTCTATTGAGGCATCATCGTTATCGTTGGTATCGATGTCTGACGGGGTTGAAAACATGGTACTAACCTTTTCCATTGATGCAGCAATTGAAGTCTCATCGTAGTAGTAGTACTTGTACTGCGGATTTCCATTTTCGTTCATGATAGTGTCGAGCAGTTCCCCATCCGGACCTACAGTTGACGGTCATGCATACAATAACATGGAATGACAACTAATATGTGTATGTGGCACATTTTACTTTACATAGCGTTATAGTCTATTCTAGTTAAATGAAGCAAAAGTTACAAAAGTACCGAAAAATAATAGTCTTGGCACATAGCCACCATCGGGACGGTAGGTGTCACCTGGTGGCTCATCATCATCCATTGTGTTGACCATGATGAATTTTTTGCTAAGATTAGATATAGTCTGCGAACTGCTGAATTTTGGCTTCAGCGCTGCATGTAAAGAAAATTGTTCCTCATTTCAACACGACAAAATATTAAAAATTGTACATGCATTTCAAAATGAAGGTCAGTTACGAACATCGGCAAGCTCCACACCACGACTTGTGAATTATTAACATTAACGGCTTGTGTTCTTGTTTCGCACGTGCAAGCCCATCATCCAATGATTGCCAATCGATATGACTTCCAAGACCATTGTCTAGTGTTGGAGGAACTGCTTCCTCCTCATTGCTGCTGTCTACATCTGCAACTGCAAGCGCTATGACGAATAAGAGTGCAGCTGCAATAGCTATCGTCTCTTTTAAAAGGCCAGGGGTGATTCTCCGCATCATGGTCCTGCTATGATCTGGAACAATGCTCGTAAGATAAAAAAGCGGGTTTACTGAAACTTTTGATTTAGGTCTTTTTTTTATTAAAATAAAATACAAAACTCTTAACCTTAAGCACCTGAACACTTGTAACGCACAGCGTTGACCGTGACGTGACCGTATTTTGTGAATGCACTAAGAGCCCTACCAGATTAATCGGATATTTTGCAGTTAAACAACAGATGAAAGAAATGTAAAAGTTTGTGTTTTTACGTGTCAGTGCCGACTAGTCAGTATTACTGCTGTCTTTCCTCTAGTCGTCTCCGTCTTACTGGATTTATAATGTTCATCTGCCAAGAGATGAGAGATTACGTGTCTTTATTAAATCCCGAGCCCCGACTTTAATCGATACCAATTTGGATGTGGATGTTACGGTTAAACCAGAACCGACGAAGGTATAGTCGACAACCCGACACCCGAAACTATCTGCTTTGGTAACATTTCATGATGAAGGTAGACTACTAATTATTTTATATTTCCAAGTTAATATTAACCATATAAGACAGACACTGCACGGTAGAGTGATAGTTACTCGGCACTTGCAGTGTTGCAGTGCAGTCGTCTTTGTAGTTGTAGTCAATTTTGACAGCTATTTTTCATAACATCCAGCTGACAATAATATTGGAGTCAGGTAGCGAGCGTGTATTTACATTTGTTTAGCATCATTATCAAGCATGTGCATGTGTATCAATACTAAATACCAACCAACAACAACAACACCAATGTGGCAAACAGTTTTTTGCTTTGAAGTTTTGAACTACAACTTTGAACTGAAGACAAGATTGGAGATGGGCAAAAGTCAGGCGTTTTTGGAACATAGCCTGTAAGTAGTCATCTTCATATACCTCATTTTTATCTCAAAATATTAAATTGAGGAGGAATATAAGCTCAGCTCAGCTCTCAGCACCGAATAATTCCTGGCCGGACGAATCGTCGGCAACGATCATATCAGCGCTCATATACTGCCTAAGAAAATCCACCTTCGATACAATAGTCAAATATAATTTTTGCAAAAAATCAAATTGTAAACAAAAAAACTAGCGACTAGCGACATAGATCAACCAGTCCAGTATCGTCAGCCCATCATGCAAAACACATACCGTGAAAGTCAAAAGTGGATTTTCTACCATCATTAGCCCACTCCAGCATCTGATTACGGAGTACATGATAGGAATAATTTACATACTGTGTGTAGCAAAGCTAGAGTAAAACTAGATTAATTCATCAAAAAACAGGTAATACAGTAGTAAATTATTTTTTAACATTTTTTGATTTTTCCCATTCTTTGTTCTTTAATATTTGGAATGCCAGACTCGGCAAGGTTCATAAATGTCAGAAATGAGAGGTGTCTCATTTTTAGTGTCATGTTAGACTTTGGTAGATTAGGATTGACCACAATGGCGATGCATGTGTGTAAGAATAAATTAAGTTGTATGATTCGTTTTATTTCTTAATCAACAGGTCAATTGAGAATTTATTCGGCGCGGTCTTGCGTCCAGAGTCCTGGTTCCACCAGTCTGGAGTCCAGAGGAGGAGGTCAAGTGAAAACGCTGTTTTGCGATATATTTGAACTCGGTGATTTGCAGTGGATTTTCCTTCAACACTCAGCAGTCACAGTTTACGTACGTCATAGAAGAAAATTTGAAAAGTAACTCATCTCTATAAACTCATTGCAGTATTATTGTCAGAGAGTGTTCCGTGGTGTTTTAAAATGGCAACTCTAACTCTAAAGCTGGTAGGATGTAGAATGAAATTGAATCCCGTGGGAAATTTTTCAAAGTGGGTCTCAACCAATTTATATCTTAATTTGAACAAGTGTCATCAGACACAGCATCGTTGTTTGCACAAGTCAGTCACTAGAAACAACAATCCAAGCTATGAACCGGATGGAAAAACTACTGTGACCGTAATAAATGACGAACACGGTGCGCCATTGATGGTAGATAAGTATACGCAAAATGGATTTACACTAAACAATGGAATTCAAGTTTTAGGGCCAATGGTGATATTTCCGAGGACAGTTTTAGGATGGGATGTAGGTGGAGTTCAAGATATCACCCCAGCGTCTTTGACCATGTTCTCCATTTTAGAACCGAAGCCGGACGTGCTTGTAATTGGGGTTGGAGATAGAGGAGCTCAAATGCCTATTGAAACAATACAGTTTTTAAAGAAGAAAAAAATAAATATGGAAATACTGGCAACCGAACATGCATGTACAACATTTAACTTTCTTAGCAATGAAGGGAGATGTGCTGCAGCAGTGATGATCCCTCCAAGTAGAATAATGTGGACCGCTTATGACTTGGCTAACACGAAACTTAAAAAGAAAGCCCTTTACGAGGATGCAGACAATGAGGATATTGCGTTCCTATACCCCTCAAAAAGTGCTAAAAAGAAAGATGAAAAGGTTGAATAATGTAGTGGAACCAAAATTGTGAAAGAATAAAAGTTATATGAACTCCTACATAGATGCTAAGATTGAGATTTTTAACTAATAAAAAAATAAACACATGTTGCAGTTTTTTTATCCATAGACTTTGTTTTGCTATTTTTATTTTTGAAAATTTTATTCTTCGTTCTACAATCTCATATCACATCATAAACTTCATTTAAATTGTTTACTGAAACAACATTTGTTGCAGAATGTGCAAAAGACATACCTGCCGACGGCCACATTAACTGTAATTTACCAAACGCCGGTCAAGTTGGCGTTACACTCTTTAACATAAATAAGTTCACAATTATAGTCAGAACAATGCTGCAAGTGTCCGAGAAACAGGCCTGCATTCAATATAATTTTGTACATCTTCCCTTTGAGGAAAACTACTCTAGTTATCTCCTTCCGCATACAATCTACTCTATTTTTTTACAAAGAAAAGGAGTGCAGTGTGCAGTTTTCGGCAGTCGCGAATTGATTTTGATTATTTTTTCTTAAACACAGATCTTACAGGTATGGGGGTTGGCCATTGTAATTAAGTATACCCTAAATCGAACACACCATAAAACAAGAAACATGTCCTTTTACAAGATCATTATTACTATGCTACATCAATACACAAAAGGTCTACAGCTACATTATTAAGGTCAGTGANATTGATTTTGATTATTTTTTCTTAAACACAGATCTTACAGGTATGGGGGTTGGCCATTGTAATTAAGTATACCCTAAATCGAACACACCATAAAACAAGAAACATGTCCTTTTACAAGATCATTATTACTATGCTACATCAATACACAAAAGGTCTACAGCTACATTATTAAGGTCAGTGATTCAATGATACTTTTTACTTTTCCTTCTTTATTCTTCCTTATTATTTTAATCAAAACTTAGCTTTCCGATGTAGTGATATTATTTAATATTGCGATTCAATTAAGTGAAAGTAAAACAATGCGTGTTATAAAGTTCTTTTTACGCGTTCCCTGCAGTATATTACGACGACACCACTAAAAGGCTAAAAACATCATTAAGTAGAATATTATGTGCCTATGTCTTTAGATTTCCATTGTTAACAGAGTCAGAGTTACTTGGATTCAAGGTATGTAAAAATCATCTTATGTAAAAATACATGGACAACAGATATACAAATTACTTTCCATCCTTATCTTTTGTTGGAAAGTTTTTTGCCGCTTCGGAAAGATGTTGATGCAGTTCTAGCTTCTTGCTTAATATTTGATGGAGTGACGAGTCCTCAGATTCAAGCTGTTTCATCAAGCGATACAACGCAGCTGCCTCCCGAATTCGACTGAACTCTACGCAAAACGTGAGTATTTCAATGTACAGCTCCTACAAAAAAATTGATAAAAAATAAGTGTAATAATGTCATGCATTTACTGTCTTACAGCAATTATTCCTTCGGTCAAACAATCTTAGACAATGCTACTAATTTGCTATTATTGTTTGCATTTCTAACCTGAAAATCTATAATTCGAATCAAAAAATGAAATAAAAACATGAGTATTTATTATTATGAAGTAATTTTTAGTTTACAACCAATCGTGCTTTCTGCTGCTGGTTGTTTATTATTTATTAACGATTTTACAATGTATGTATTATGCATGCTATACTTACCGGTTGACCACTTCCATACTGTGAACAGACATGTCCATGTTGACTAACATGGAAAAATACTCATTCATATCGGAAGTTTCCATCAACTTTAAAATAACATCAATTGCGATCATCGGATTGTTTTCTACTAGATCAGGAAGACGTTGAGGAGTAATACCTAAATGACTAACAATCTTTGGGTCTCTAGCTAATTCATTCAGTAGGGTTTGCCGTTGTTGAAGGCTAAGAGCTTCTTTAAAGGCTTGATTAATTAGCTGAAGAGCTTCTGATGCCTCCCCGTTTAACTCAAGGCCAACTGATGGATCGATTATGGGAACATGAAAAGCAGGTTCCATTGGCACCATCCACACCAGCTATCGAATTAAAGCGAAAATTTAAAACCAACTCACTCAAAACTAGAACAGGAGGTTAGTAGTGAGGTGTAATTGTGTAATTATCACAGTTTCATCAATTTCATACCTCGTCCCGAGCGAAATGCAGTGGCGGAGCAAGTGTAATAAACTCGGGTCTGTGAGTCATATATGAGAGAGGAATTTCATCCAATTTTTCAGTTCCAAAAATGCTGTTCAAACATGCTTTTACGGTCTCTTCGTCAATTTCACTATCAAAATTAATTTTAAATGCTATGGTAACCCAAACCGTCCAATATTATTCCTAAACTAAAAATTATTGTTTTTCAAATTTCTAACGAACCAAGTTTTTTTGCTAATATCTGACATATATCCAGGAACCCCAGACCTCTCCACCAGATTTAAATTAGCCATTTGTTTGTCGTACGCACATTCCAATTTCGCAAGATCCACAGTTGGCTGAGTTTTATTCTTGATAGATTCGTTTGTTGATTTGAGTAGAGCAGCAATCACTTCACTCCAAATCTTTTCAAAGACATGACGATTACTAGATAAGTTTTCTTTTTTTAACTGATGAATTGCTCTAAATATGATTGAAATTGAAGCGCATTCGTTTGCTGTGCTAAAGCAATAATCACATGTATCTACCTTTTCTGAAGATTCAGACACAACAAACTGTCCGATTATCAATTTCTCGGCAAACGACAGTGGACTGACCTCTGAAAGGGAATTAGATTTCTTGGCTGTTCCAATAGGCGATTGAGGTGATGAATTAGCATTATTCTATGAACAAAGTTTTTCAGAGTTTTGTAAAATAAATATCTTTAGAGCAATGAAGACGAAAAATCAGTATGGAATGATCAATATCCAATATGCATTGGGATCATTTACTCACCAGTAAATAATGAATAAATATTAGAAAGGGATTATCTTCGAGTGGCCTTCCACAATAAAAGCGAATGAGGATGCCAACAGCAGCTATTTTTTGATTAGGGGTCTGACAAAATTCTGGGTTTTGAAGCATGGTCACCAGAACATGGCAAGCTATAAATGATTAAAAGATAACATTAAATACAATAGCATGAGCATAGATAAGAAATTCCGATTGGGAGAGTTTAAAATGTATTTTATTTATTTACATTTAAAATAAAAGGGTTTATCAAATTCAAACTGCTTCAAGAATTTTTCATAAACGTCTTGCACAGAAGTAGATGCAATATCGTCCTCTTTGAAGATCCTAAAACCATTATTAAAATTTTTAAAAGCAAGTTATAAATTTAAAAGTAGTTTTTCTACACAGAACTACCCTTTTTTATACTTAAAAGACATTATTTACGTACTCTAAGAGGGTTTCACCTATGCCCTTTTCAGTCTCCATTTCATTTGTAGGTTGCAGGTCGCAGAGATTTGGCTGACAAAATGAGAATACAAGTATTTAGTACGAAGTCTCTGTTACAATTAAAAGCCGGTCACGGGTGACAATGTTATTTGCACGAGCTCTATCGATCCCCGGAACCAATTTGCGTGTAATCCTTCGCATCACGCCCGACTGCATGCACAATTTTTAGATTACGGTTACCCCGAAAAAAAGTGGGTGGCGGTGCCACTCAAGTTCTACAAATGAGATGATAATTAATTTGGAATAAATTAAATTAAATTGATGGCTGAGTCTACAAGCAAAACATAAAGATTACAAAACTATCGCAATTTTGTGAAAACAACTTTGTGAAGTCGTTGAATTACAAATGTGGCCACGATAGCCGGGTGAGAATCAATGATGCTCTTACGGCTCTTTTGAAATACGGGAACCTTGATAAGCTCTTTTGGTTCCATCACATCCTGTTGCTTTTCTGTTCTGGTAGTTTTTGTTCTGTTTTGCCACTATTGTCATGATAATTTATCACGACCACATCACAGTTCAGTTCAGCTCTCGGTGGAAACACTACAGACCGACGACTATTGGGCATTGGAAGTAAAATACAAACAAGTGTCAGGCAGGGCAGAACCCAGGAGTCCTGGGCCAGGCAACGGTACTAATTAGTGTGCCTGAGCTGCGACTTCAAAACAAATTTCAAATTGACATTGATTGTCAGGAACAAAAAAAAAAGAAAACTATCATTTTCCACATAAAACATGTCATCCAGTCCTACAAAACACCATCAAAAAAAGTATCAAGCACTAGCACAGCTTATTTGATAAGAAATATAATCCTACAATTTGGTGGGCTTTGGGGAATGGAATAAATAGTTTTATCCGGTAAAAGGTACAAAAGGTAACAATACGGTTATGCTCATATCAAAATGGTACGGATACTGATTGGTAAAAGCATCCTATCTCCTATAATCATATCTGGCTGTGCGTGCTTCAAAACATTTTGCATTCCTCAAACTTTGTTGAGTCTATCATAATTTTTCATGATTTCGATTTGGCCGGAAGTTGTGGCATTTGCTCTTCAGAAAACACATCATACAGTGATAGTGTTACAGTTCTTTCAATTTATGACGAGGATGTCAACGAACTTGACTATTTTGGAGTGGAGCTCAACAGTTGGACGGGACGTTAGACTGTCACTGTTGAACATTCGATGGTCATCGAACAAGACAATAACGGTAGTAATATTGTGACGGACGACATTACATAGTCAATGAAAATGCATATAACTCCACATATAACTTCCTAGAAGCAGGGAGTGACTTTCTCTTCTCACCTGTGATGTGATGTCTAACAAGCTTTAGTGACATGTAGCACGACGATATTACTGACAAATTGTCAGTGACACAGCAATTGCGCTATGGTATGATAATAATTCATCAAATTTCACCTGGTTTTTTCTCCACCGGCTTAGTCCAGTCCAATTGACAAGTGGCTGGGCTGGTTGTATGGACAGCGGACTACTGTAATGAAATGACTGCACACACCGGATGGACTTAATGCCTGAATGCTCATTATTTCTATAATTATGATATGACTATTTATTGTAATATACTTAACTATAACAAGTAAAACATTCGATATAAAATTTATATTTTATATTTGCAATTTGCAACAGACGAATACACACAAGATGTTCTTTCCTAAAAAACCTATAAAATATGTATAGCTAGACCTGCAAACAGTGCAGAAGCATAGTACATATTTACACTTACAACTTACAACAAGCAGCATAGCGACTTCATACATCTTGTTGGTTGGTGTATTTCAAAAACCTACATTACGCAGGCCTGCTGAATCTTCCACGTCAGTATACAGACACTAGGCATTCATGCCGGGGAGAAATTTTCAATAAACCGGACCGGGAACGTTATATTTTAATAGTTACAGTAAAACTTCGATATAACAGAACCCAGGGGGAAATTAAATATTTACGATATATCGAGGTTTCCTTATATCAAAACCTCATTGTGAGGGAAATTTTCGTTATACAAAATGATATAGGTATGTGTATTTATGTAGATTGAGTAACCTAGAAGGCTACATCGATGTTCATTTTCTCATCTAGGGACAAAGATTTTCTTATTTTACTATGATCGGCATTTTAAAATTTACACCCACTTATGCCCTTAACTGTAAGCAAAGATTTTATAAAATGAAGAAAGGTGGATAAATTGACGACAATTATAGCATAATGTGACGAAAATTTGCATTGCAATAAGTAACAATATCGAAGTTCATGCATGATGGGCAAGATATTTGGCAGCAGCACACTCTGATCATTTTACTTACATCCGCTGACAGAAATTTCCGTTATAAAGAGGCAAAATCTCTCAACGGATTGGAAAAATGCTCCAGGTAAGTAGAGGTTCCCGTTGAGTTCCTTTATTACAAGGGAAATTAACATACTAAATATCACGGGAGGAATCGAACCATCCCGTTAATAGAGGTTTACGGTATAAAGGGTTACGTTATTGCAAAGTTTTACTGTATGTTTATTGCTTTCGTTTATGTATTAGGATTTTGCCCAAGTCTGAGACAGTTAGGTTTAATAAGAATTTCTAAGACCTCATCTCACTCGATAAGACTCAATGTTCTGCTAATTTGTCCCCATTAAATACCCACAGCTCGGGTAGATTCTGTAGACCTGCACACAAGATTGGCACGAACGCAGACAGTGCTGCGTGTGTATTGCAATTTGCAATGCAATGCACAATGCACCGCACACACTGCTTCTGTGTGGGTAGGTAGATATTCACATGAAGGCAAACTGCTTTTCTGCTCAATTCTGCTGTTTGAGATCAGAGG
>JAHZMZ010002348.1:0-12520 GCA_027743805.1 Lepidocyrtoides sp. E14 | reverse complement strand
AGGAATGATATTTTATTTTGATACGAGATCTTGTCTTCAAGCAGTAAATGAGATACGAGCAGTTAGTAGGAGCAAAAGTAACGTGCAAAAGCTGCTCTATATATATACCTACTTATATGTATAGACAGACACAATGATTGGCACAATGCATACTTTTTTATTTAGATAAGCTATAATCGGCCCATCGTATTATTAACAATCAAATAAAATGCAAGCAAAGACGTTACAGGGTTTTCTAGTTTGGTATATCTGCTCTTGTTGGTGTTAGTGTTGCAGAAATTGAAAATGGATATGAAAATTCCAGGATATGAAATAATACGCAATCCCTACTGACTACTGACGGACTAAGTTTCTTTAGTTATCAGTGTTGTAAATACAAAGTGGGTTGAATAAAAAAAAGAGATTATTTTAGTGGTAGCAATTTAATAGTGAGACTGGTCAAGTAAGATGTGCATTAAACATCACATTATTATCTTGATTACTATTATATTTCAAAAATTGCTTGTAAATTGTACACTGAATGTGTTTACATGTCAAACAATTACATTTTTTTTTCTAGACAAATATTCAAGAATGAAAAATAATGCTTTTATTTTAAGAAAGAAACCGGTGGAGTTGGATTTCATATTACTTATGCATGAAATGAAGAAAAATGCTCACACACGAACCAGTATAGATTATAATATTTTCTAGTTTGAATTGGTAGACAAGCGAGACTTGGAAAAAAGAAGGTACATACGTGTTGGAAAAGTGAATGCAGAATATTTTGAAATGTGGTTAGTTATTTAGTTAGTTGGTGTGTATGGCAAGAAGAAGAAGAAGAAAAAAAACTTTGATATTTGATATAAAATGGACAGGTAGTAATTAGCAAGGATGAAATGTACTGACACCGGAGGTGCAGCAGTAGCATTTCTTTATTACATGCATTAATGTTTCAGGTTTTACGGTAATAATAATAATTAGTCTCACTATTTTTTGAATCTGGGTTCATAATAATATAATTTTTTCATATTCTTGGAAAAATAATGATATGCTTATTATTATTACGACCGTTTTTTTTCTTAATTTTTATTCCTTTTGTCGATGATGGTAGTAAAAGTAGTTTTGTGGTGTAATTATAATTATATGAGAATTATAATGGTAAAATTTTCTCCTTATATTTTTTTACAGGGCGGTGGAAGCAGTGAAAAGAGTGAGGATGGTGGCGGTTCAACGGGAACACCACCTTCCCCAGCCGGTCGTGGTGGATCAGGCTCTGCAAGTCCAACAGGCGGCTGTCCCTCATGCCGCCAGTTGTTGTGTTCATGTGGAAAATCTCCTTCTGCAGGTCTACTCAACTATCAGAGATTGGCATCGACAGTCCCATCTTTGGTTTATCCTCCTAATCCATCCAATCCTAATGCTTCTCCGTATTCTCCCGACCAAGTCGCATATCTTGCTGCTGCCGCAGCAGCAGCCGCTGAACACTCTGCGCTTTACGCTGTCGCTGTAAGTTAACGTTTTTATTATAACTCTTCTTTGAAAATTTTTTGTCCTTTTAATTTCATACATGCATTTTCCCATAAACGTCCGAAAAAACTGTTTGACGCGTTTGCATTGACGGTATTCATAATTGAATAAATTATAGTTTGCCGTGTGCATATTTAATATTTATTTATCTTTGCCGGCGGTGCCGCTTTCTTTTAAAAGTTAAAAATCACTATGAAATTTTTTTTATCATCTCCTCTCCTCTCAAACATTCCGTTTCCCACTTCTTCCTCTAGGATATGATTTGGCATCATTATCTTCCGTAAATGGAAAACTATTCAAGTCTAATAGACTGTCATTCATTAACTTTAAACAAGCATATTGCAGTCAGGGGAAAAACAAACATAAAATGAGATTCCACTCACTCCATCATTTGATACAATAATAATGCTGCTTTCTCATCACAATTTGGCCAGTTGTACTCCCAGAAAAAAATGTGTCGTGCAAAGTAATAAGGCTGTCTCATTCATACTGTATTGCTTTTTTGTTCCTACCACTACTACTGACTCATGTTTGCAGTTTACATGATGATGATTTGTGAAGAATTATGAATGAGAGAGAACGAGCTCACATAGTTATATTGCTATTATGAGCACACAAGAAGATAATCCTCCTAATCACTAGTTATGATGATGATGCACGTCTAAAAGTGACTAAGCTTAGTAAAAGGTTGATAATAATGATGACGACGATGATGACTTGTCATCATCAGCATCATTCAAAAATTTTTAATGCTCTCATTGTATTAAGCCACTCAACCAAGCATAAACCAAACCCCGTTTTGAAGGAAGCTTTTTATTATTTATGTAACAACAACAGAAGAAGAAGAAGAAGAGCTACAAGAATGTACACCAGACTTGTCAGGCAGGACACAGCAACATTTTGATATTTCTACCAGCTTCTCTAATTTAATTTTCATCATAAAGGAGCATCATTGATTAATGTGTATGTTTTTTTATGTTACTTTTTTAAGCTTGTGGTGTGGTCATTGGTTTATGTATTCACGCAGTCTATCATCATCATTATTACATTTTGTACTGCAGTGGTAACAGAAAATGTACACACTGTAATGCAATGCATGCGCGGTATCTCATCTGGTTTCGCCCAGCTCATGTATGTAATTGCCTGGTCCAGTGCGCAAATCACAATCAACAAGAAAAACTCATAATATATTATGCAGAATAATGGGTAAAGGTAATAAAAACAATAAAAAACAAGTCATTTATTTAGCTTGTGAGCAAGTTTGCTCAGAACATGAAGAATAGAACAAGGAGGAGGTAAAGAGAAAAAAAAGAAGAATCGGTAATCTCATTTTATTTTCTTTATGGCATGCCATGATGTTTCTAACTCTTGCTGCGATCATCTTGTTTGCCATTTTCTATTATAATGCAATAATCATAACAGTAATCTTGTTTGATAAAAAAAACAGCCAAAAGCCACCAACGTTGGTATAATTGTATGTATGTGCAAGCTTAATGAAAAGGTGTAGCAGTAGTACACGGTAAAAGGAACGCACACAACGTGCATGGAAAATTGTAAAAAAGTCACCTGCTTAAAAAAGAACTTTAGCATTAAAACACAGTAATAGAAACAAGTTGCAAAAATGATAATTATAATAAGGTAGGATTTTATTAGATTCTAATAATAACAATAAAAGAATATAAAGAGAGCAACAAGGTGCTGCTGGGTGCAGCAGGTAATAATAACCAGAAAGTTAAGAAAAAGAAGCTCATTCAAATGCACATCCCATCTATATCATCCACTTATTCACCCCTTGGTTCTGTGTCTGTAATTTTTTTTTTCTTTTTGCCTTGATTCACTCAACACTACTGTTCGTCATCGTTTTATGTGTGTGAGAGAGAGAGAAGAGAGCGAGAAGCTTAGCACAAGCAACCGATTAATAATCTCAGATTCCCTTGTTTACTCCTTTATATTATTATTAAAACATGTTGTTTTCCCACAAAAAGTCCAGCTGGGTTAACAATGTCAGAGCGCAGTGAAATGGAATGGGCAAGCGAGAATGGGTTTTAATGTATATTAATATTAAGTGAGGATAATAAGTTTAAAAAGTACTTAGCAGTGAGTCGTTAACATCAGCAAGCCCATAAATCACTAGAATTATTATTACTACGGCTGAAACTACTAAATTTCATTACTTACACGTACTTACCATTAAGGAAACTCTTTGGCATGGCATAAGGGTGAGGCTGAATGAGTTTTAAAAATTAAGAAGAACAAGAGAAGAAACTAGACTCATCATAAATATACACAGTACCTACCTACCTACCTACTGCATAACTAGTCAACAGTCAGACAAGTCCAGTTTTTGATGATGATGATGATAATGATGACTGTAGTGGCGGTGGTGGTAGTAGTAGTATTAGTGAGGGATGGATGGATGGATTTACTTTTTTTTTATTATAAAGTTGTCTTCTTCTTCTTCGGAGAGTTGTCGTAAGCCGTGAGCTATATAACGCTATTAAAATATACACAGTATGCACACAGAAGCAACAAAGCAGCTGTTTCCTTGCTCATTTTCTTTTTGGGGCTATTATTATTATAACATAACATGATATTTTATTCCTCTTCTTATAATTATTACCACACTTACTTGCTTACCTTCACAGCCTTCTTCTCTCTCCGTCACACAATGTGCAGACGACGACGATGACGACGCAACAGACAAAACTTGGCCAGTTTAGGTATAGAGGCAAGTTGGTACAATATTTTATAAGACAGGCCTCCTCTCTCCTCCGGTCTGGTCTAACTTGGCAGTTGACTGACTGACTGACGGTGGTGGTGGTGGTAGGTAGATATCATAACATCAACAAAATAAATATATTTTATTTGACCAAGGCAGGTTATAGAGCACATCAAAGAAAAGTAAAGAAGACGTACGTACCCATAAAAAATAATCTGCGTATAAAAAGCATGGCGATTTAGTATCATAATGGAATCTGTAATGTGTATATAGCGTAAATGAATTTAATATACATGCATACTTCAAATGAAGCCAAGTATGAAAGAATTAAGGAATAGTATCCATATAATAACAATATTACCTACATATATGCACAATATGTAGGAGTCAGTCAGGTAAAATGTGTAATATATACATCATGCATAGGAAACTAGTTAAGTAATTAAAAAGATTCAAAGTAGTTATTTGATGTAATATGTAATTGTATCAATGATGTGGTGATGGTAGTGTTCAGCAAGGAACAAAATGAAAATTAAATACACATGAGCAATACAAGTAGTTGTTCTAGTCAAACAGCAAAAAAATACGGATAAAAACACATACCTACCTACGACGGACATACTTGTACATTTATCATCATGATATGTAATATGTACATATATAGCTGCGTGCTGGTTTGATAATACGGATGGACACATGCAGATATTTACTAAAGCACATGTAAAATACTAGGCGTCCGTTGTTTGTTCAACTTTTGTTGCTTTTTTTTCTCTCTCTCTCTCTCTTTTACTGATGCAGCAGTTGCTGATATAATAAATACGTATAATGACGTTTGAGAGAAAAAAATGAGAATATAATACATTTATTTTCTATTTCAATTCAGCTCTTCTTCTTATAAACTGTCTTGTTCGTTTGTTGTTGCTGAAAACAAGAGATTTTTTTTCACTACAAGTTTTTCATTTGTGTAAAGTGCAAAAGTCAGTAAAACATGTGTAGAATATACAGTTTTTTTTCTGTAGTCTTCTTTGCCAGTAGTAGAGGAGAATACTTTTACATTATTACATTAAGTTGATGAGATATGCATGCCTCCTACATGGTCATCTTATGTCTTTTTGATAGTGCGCTTGTTATTTGTTTGCTCACTCGACATGATGCTCGGTAAAATTTCCTTTTGGAAGAAATGCACAAAAAATAAACAGGCATTCACTATACTTTTTTTGCTTTACACTGTTCGTGCATCAAGTTCAATTGAAAAGTTTTCTTGTTGATTTCGTAATGATCATGATGTGGCGATGATGATGATGACGACGACGACGACAATGGAGAAGACGATCTTGTTGTTGCTGATGATGATGTGATGACAAGTTTCATATCTTCTGAGAATGAAAAGGGGACAATAAAAAAGAGCCAACTATTAAAGAGCACTTATTATCTTCATCATTATTTACACAGCAAGCTTAATGGAAGCGTATAGATGCTTTTTAGCAAAATTGCTGTTTTACGTATTTTCATATCAACTCTTTTATGCATATTTTTTTTTTACTAAAAACATGTAAGCATTTTTATTAGCACAATTATCGATTTTTGCTTAATGGCCTATTTATATTGTTGTTTTCTTGCCGAGAGCCATGAAGATGATGGTGGCTAAGGTTGGAAAAATATTAAAGGTGAATTCTCAAGTAATTTTCGTTTTAAGAAATAAAAAGAATAAGAGCGAACGACACTTTTTTTATAAAAAAAAAGGTACCTAGATAGGTAGTGGTACGAAATAATCGTAAAAATCCTGTAATGTCATCAAAGCCAAAAAACCAAACGAACCATTCGTTCGTTTTTTTTTTGTGATTATCAGAAAAAGTGATAAGATAAAGTACAAAGAAATATATAGAAAGAAGGTTAAAATTTTTATATGTACTTTTACTATAATGCTTGCATGATATCCGTGGTATTATTACAATAAAGCGTTTTTATCGCTAGCATCCGATCTTGTCTTACCGGTTCCATGCCTTTTCTTATATATGTTTAATGGAATAATAATAATATGTAGTACACCGACCGTAGTAGTGCAACAATAGATATTAGCCATGCTTTTCAGATAGACAAAAGTAGATATGCCCATTGAGTCTCTACTCACCCCGAAATTTCATCATCGCTTCGTCGTCCTCGTCGTCGTCATTATCAGTGGTACCAGTTGTCTTTTCCCGTTGTTTACTTGCTTATTGTTGTTACTATATTATTGTCATTCTTCTCATCAGATAAATGGTCGTAAATACAGCGACTGTGCCCATTATCTACTCTCTCAAAACTGAAAGCGAATAAGCTTTACCATTTCGAATTTGTTCCTGTTACGTATCTTCAATTCTCTTTCTCAGGAGTAAAACGTAATGGAATGGAAATAGTGATAAAATGTGTATACCTATAAGGATATACATTATATGCAGTTAACATATTAGCCATCAGACTCACTCAGTCAGTCAGTCAGTCAGGAAAATGCATGCATGTACTTCTTTTTAGGTAAGGAAACCCTCGTGATCAGTTTTACTTAACAGGCAACTCAGGTCACATCATCATGTCGTAGAGAAGTTTTTTTTATATCACTTCTCTTCAGTCAGTCAGTCAGTCACTTTTTTTAGTTTCCTTCCTTCCTCCTTTTTCTCCTTGGCCTAGTCGATTTATTTCGATTGTCCCTTGGTGGTTGGTGTGAGACTCCTGTCGTCTTGTTCTCTCTTCACGGCTATGTATTACGTAGCAGAAGGTTGTTCTGTTCTGTTTTTGTTGTCGTATTTTGTTGCCAGAGTCGTCGTCGTTTATTCCGCTCTTGTCGTCTGTGACTCTGTGAGTCCTGTCTCCAAGTCTCCAAAGTCGTCATTCGTTTCACTTGTCATTTATCTTGGCTACACTTATAACTGTACCTACCTGACTGAATCTCTCTCTCTCTCTCTCTCTCTTTATAACTCTGGCTGGATAAGAAGTTGGCTTGCACAACTTGACTGCAAAGGAAGCAAGAGAATAGATAGCATGGGAGTAAAAACAAATAAGTGCTAGAAAAACAAGAACATCAAACGACAGTACTACGCATACGCATGTCTTGATACATTCATGATCATCATGATAGCGTATGCGTGTCTTTCCGTTTGCTGCTAACCTCTTGTTTCCTTGATAGGTTCGATTTACTTGCGTCGTTCACTTTTAGATTTTTTGTCTTCTTCCCTTTTCTACTGATATTGTTTATGCCTTTGTTTCTTCACTAGGCAGAAAAAAATACACTTTTTCTGTTTTTATTATTGTCCTTACCTATAAAACAATATCTGATAAAAAAACACGCTTAGGTGTGTAAGTATAAGCGCATCTTATTGACCAGATAATATGCTTTTCTACGACTACTCTATCAATTTACAACGATAAAAAAGGTGAGGTTTACGAAAGAAAAGAAACTAAAGAGCTTGTAAGTATTTTTTTTTTGTTAAAATGTAAAGGTTATATACATTCAACAACCACACTGCTGTTATTTCAATGTTACAACAAGGATAAAGTAATACCAAAACTATGCAAAGACAAATGGCCTTTCCAATCATCACAACATCTCCCTTCAAAATTTGGTTGCTTAACTCATACATACTTTTTAAAACATCATCAGCACGGCTAGTGTGATACTGATAAGCCAACTAAGAAGGAAAAGGGAAATCTCTTTTGAGATTTTTTGATAAAAATTAAACACCAGCAAACTCAAATGAACAAACTTTTGTGTAGTACCAAGTAGTAAAAAACGTAGGTTTTTATGTGTACGTACATTGCATTCAATGCGTATGCTAAGATGATGATAATTTGTTCCGATGATAAACATTTCCATCAGTTTTCCTCTCTAGATAATTTCCCAGTGTAATAATAATATGCTCTAGGCTGCAAAATTCTCTGTTGGGAAATGGAATGAAATAGATAGAGTAATAATATTTAATAATAATTTTAATGGAACAAGTATTACCAGCCACTACTAGAAACAGCACACCACCACTCTGCATCATCCAAAAAAATTAACTTTTTATTTCCTTTATAATATGCAATGAAGATGATGATGATCATCATGATATGATTATTATAAATTCATTCTTTTTTAATGTTTCCACTTGTGGTGCTCATTTTCATGTTGATTTTTTTATATTAAAGTCCTCCTACAAGTCGTCATTTCGTTTCGCTTCGCTGGAGATATGCATGATTTTACCATAATAGCAGTAATAATTGCTGCGAACATCAGCAGTTGAAGGAGCATTACAAAGTGTACTTTTGTGGGGTGCTTACAAACATATCAAATCAAAAAGGCTTTACTTAACAAGGCAGAAAACATTATTTTAACAATCTTGATCAATCCCACCTTATTAATTTCTTTTCTTGTACTACTACTGTGAGTAGTGAAGATTTTTACAAAAATCTAATAATTATTACAATAGATCGGTCAGTGTACTTTAAAATAAAAACCACATGCTTATTAATAATAATAACTAAGCATAAATATTATTATTGGATACTTGACTGCAAAGTGCAATAAAATGCGTTTTAGCATTTCTCTACAGTGCAAAATGAAAATGAGCCATGAAATGGAAAAGGGGCCTGGCATTGATGATAATTTTATGTGGATCATGTTGCAGCATTTTGCAAAAATTGTATCTTTTTTTAATCAGACAACAAGCCCAAGTACTAGTATTAAGTTGTAAGAATAATTGCTTTAGCATTTATTATTGTTATTGCCAAAAGGTACATATGTATGCTTCAAACAAAAATTGATATATAATTCATATACATTTTCATATTATGCCTGCCTACACACAGCTACATATATAAGTAATAAAAAGACACATCATCATCAAATCCATCACGAATATGTATTATTGTTACATGTACAAAGCAGTATTTCTTATACTATTTATCTCTGCTACCTTGCTTGTAACTTAATATGTACATTTTGTATGTGTAGTCATCACACAAAATGCAAGAGCAAGCAAAGGGAAGTGCTCATTACCAGTTATAATCATAATTAGCCATGTTTATTTAATCCGCATATAAATGGTTCACATTACCTCGATTTCAGATTCTGAGACTGATAATCATCACATCGTCATCATCATGATCATCAACAAACAACAAAAGTAGTAATAGTAGTAGTAGTAGCAGCAGCAGCAGCAATAGAGCAACATCAACAACAACAACAAGCTGTAGTAGTAGTAGCAAGGCTGATAGAGAGCTCACGCTGGTTATAATAATGTTAATGTTACACTATTAAAAAAAACTCGGCGACTACTGCACACACATAATATTGTAAGCTTCTCAAGCTGATGTGAAGCTGTAATATCCTCTTCACACACAAAACATGTATGCATAAATGACTGGATATAAATATAAAAGTGTCTTGCTACTGATGGTGGGTGATATGAGATGAATCTATTTATCAACTTACCTACCGACCTAAGCATATATTTTACCTGTATTCCATTCCGTCACAATAAGAGCAGATGAACTATACAAGCTAATTGAGAATTTACTCTGGAATCTTGACCAGGTTGCTATTTTTTTTAACAGGAGGTTGCTGTCTCTCTTTTATAAGTAATTCTTGAGCTGTACAATGTTTTCTAGGATTCGGAATCAACATTTTAACATCATAATAAAAACAGTATCAGAGCCTGTATATCTACATTTATTTAAACTATGCACATTTTATTTAACGAGCATATTTGTCTGCGGAGGCAGAAAAAACAACGTGTTTCTCTCCGTTTCACCCTCACCTATTTGCCACCACCAGTGATCATATAAAAAATTGTACAAGTAGTAGGAGTCAGGAGTTGCATAGGTTATACCGTAGGCTGTAGACCATCGTCATCATAATATTAATTTATGGCAATAAAAATTCATCCGTGAATTAATGGGTTTACATCTTCTTCTCTTTCCGTCTTAATGTATTACTATTGCTATGCGTGGTATTAATCATTTATACCTACCTAACAATGCTACTACTGCTAAAACTTTTATAACCAAATCAAGAACGGGCTATAGTTATGACATGGCATTATTATATCTGCAAAGTAAATAATGTTGTCTGTTTGACTTGACTTGTACTTTTTTATTATTAGTTTTGCTTTACTTTATCGCAGAGTTGCATCGTGTTGTTGTGAGTACAAAGTACCTTTTTTTAATACAAGAACTTAATTTGCATGAAGGCTACTTTATCTTCTACTATTTTGTAGCTTAATAAAAAAATATAAGTAAGGCTGTTACTGCTGCTGTCGATATGATTGTTTTAACGGTTGTAATGATTAAAACCAGACTGTGCTGATGGGCATTATTCTTCAGTGATTACGTGTAATGGGCGTTACGCTACCTTGTGTTTAAGTTAAAAGGTACACAGGTGCGAGTCTTCTTATTAATACGCTGCTAGTATGTCTATTGGTATAATCCAATTAATAAAAAAGTGTGAAGAGGAACAAGCCAAGTAGAGTTGAATCTGAATTCACATAAAATATTTCAATGTTATTGTATGTTTGCCTACAAGAGGGACGACGGAAGGATGATGGATATCTATATGCACACACGGGCATCCATAATGCTTTTATTTTTGAAGGCAAAAAGTAAATGATATTTTATGCCAAGTGTATAATGTAACATGTTGAAGATTTTTTTCTTGTTTTCTTTAAAAAAAGCTAGTGCTGGTATTCTGTTGTCTACTATATGTTTTGCTACTATTAACAGCACTGTTAATTAAATTAATTGTTAAAAAAAAGTTTACTCTTCAAAATGGTGTATCAATGTAACAAAATACATTTTATTGTTAACCTTTCTGTTCAAACATGTTTTTCAATTTTATTGCTACAAAATCTTCCCATGTTTCCATTAAAATAATATAATATGATTTACAAAAACGAAAAAGAAAAGAGTACAAAAAAAATGTTGCGATAAAAAGTATTTAAAGTCATAACTTATACCTTTTATACTTTTCTTATTTATCGATCATACAGTGAAGGCATTCTTTGTAGTAGTAATATACTGCAATGTGTTAGCTTTTTGGCATTAATTGCTCTATTTCAAGTTTTTATGTTGTTGTTGTGATTCATGTTTTGTTTCATTTATATACAGTCGCTACATACAGTAGAAACTCCGCTATTCATTTTTTTTCTTTACTAAATCTGATAAAAAAAAGTAATCGCAAAACGAAGAGTAATAGGACGGGGAAGGAGGATTATATTTATTTAAGATAATATGGGATTAAATATACTTGTAAAAAAAAAGTTTGATGATCATGATTACTAGAATGAAAAACCTTACAAGACAGGGAGCACATAGGTAATGCCTATACTAGTTTGCTATACTCTTATATTTCTGAAGAAAAATATTATGTACCCTGTGAAGACGATGATTGTAAGTAAAAAATAGCTTTAGCACGTCATAATCAACGGTGGAATTATTTCACAAAAAGTGAACAAAGTAAAGAGGATTTTCTTAATATTTTTGTGAACACAAAAAAAACAAGTACATTTTTTAATATAAACTTTTATTCCCGGATAGTTATGTATATTGTTTCTTAAATGTATGTAGGGATCGAATAGCTACAGGTAAATACACTTATTTACACTGTTCAAGCAGCAGAGAAACGCTGTGTGGAGGATGCAAGCAAAAAAAGCTGAAGAATTATATCCCTGTCTTTTTTAAGTAGAGGTTAACACAACGGGAGGCCTGTTACAACACGAGAAAATATGCTGTTTAATTCATCTAATTGTCTTATAATGACACAGGTTATGAGCTGAACATAAAAAATAGACGACTGAGTAACAGCAGTAGTTCCTTTTGAAACATGCTTTATTTATTACTTATATTTCTCTACGGTTGGAAATATATAGATGTTGCGTTACGTTCGTGCACATACAGCATTATTCTTTTGGGTATGGTATTTCATTTAGCAAAAAAGAAGTATTTATCTTCCTAATTATTATGCTTTTTACTACTTGTAAGTAGTAAATACACTTTTTAAAATAAATTCACTCTTAATTTAGTTTTTTGAAGTTTTTCCGTTTTAAAATTTTTTAAAAATAACAGCAATAAAAGTTTTACAAAATTGAAAGGTTTTTTTTTTTTTTGAAGTGTAGCAAAAAGAAAATGAAATTTGACGGGATGTCAAAAAACATGTACATTTTTATGAGAACCAAGATCAAAAAATAAAAGCAACGAAAATGGCAGAGATTGCTAGTTGAAAAAATAAAACAGGAGAAAGAGCAGCAGCAAAATGGAAGTAAATAAATGGCTCGTGAATATGGT
>JAHZMZ010002347.1:0-13231 GCA_027743805.1 Lepidocyrtoides sp. E14 | reverse complement strand
AACCTAGGTCACGACTCAACATATTTATTTAGATGTTTGCCAGTGTACTTATGTACATACCAAACATACTGTTTTTTAACCAAAAGCGAGTTTCCTGAAGTGTGTCTTCCTGTTATTCATGACTTCACGTAGTAGTATGTAGGTATTAATAATGGATTCTTTTACTACATCTGGCTCCGGTAGTAAGTTGCCACACACCAGCAACCTGCCAGTCAGTAGTAGTACTCACTCACGACGACGATGGACTGTGGTAGATTGGCGAGTACTTTACGTGCCTATTTTGAACTCCCACACACACACACGGCAAGTGACTACTCCCACAAAATTGAATTATCATGCATTCCCATGATAGTAGGTGGTACACAAAGTGCCTTAGAGGTTAATAAAAATATATGTGCGTTGTCGTTGTTGCGGTTGGTGTAGCATTGAATATAGCAGTTTGTAAATGGAATTTATGTGTGCAATAGAGCAAAAAAATCACTATAAAAAGGTTCACACTGTTATATCGCTTATACCAAAAAACTCTAGATACATAAGCACAGTTTATATATTTAGTTAATGACAGATAATTTACAAGCGTATGATAATAATGGAAAACATAAAACCAGGTAAAAATTTCGTCAAGATGCATGTCAAGATTTAACGAACCATTATTAAGATGTATGTCAGCTTGTCACGTAATGTCATGTTACTTTTCAAGCAAAGTACAGCGAATAGGTACGTACAATTTCTACTAAGCCTACAGCCGAAAGTAGATCTAGTATTATATCTAAAAGTTGAGGTAGAAATTCCAAACAAGTCATGTTGAAGTTTGCACAATTTATGCTCAAAATTTGTTTACTGCCGCATCACAATTAGCCAGGTTATTTTTTATTGTGGTACAGTATCATTTATGCATGAATGGTTATAGCGGTCGACCATTAAAACAGGGAGGGCTAGCATAACTATTTTCCTGTCAAAATTTTGCCTTTGTTTATTTTTTTTTGTTGCTTGCTTTTAGCGAAGTAGTACACAATTGCAATTTCAATCATAACCCATGACCATTTTCTGTTATTCGCAAACTTGCATACAAATAACATTACGACTGTTACAGTTACAATTTAAATATTATGTAGATCACCCAGATTACTATCACATCAAATGTGATATTTGTTCTCTTCAAGAAAGAACATGTTGAAGAACGTTGATGCTTCATCATAAAAAGTAAACAACCTTAGTTAGATGCTCTATTCCTCGGGATATAGGTCATTGATTAGGCTGCTAACATCTACACATAATAAAACTAACAAATACGGAACATTTCGTCAAAGTAGAGGGAGGGGAGGGAGGAGAGAAATGGTAATTTGAAACTGCGTTTTACCATACAAAGGCTAAATGTTTTTGATGTAGTAGTACAATGTAAATATGTACATACGCGTGGTTTTACTATTATTGTACCCATCAATCTCCTAACAAAGGAGAAAATATATAGGTATACAGAAACAAGGCCATAATATATACACACATGTATTTCTCTCCGTGCACGCAACAAACCAGTTTTTCTATACTCCATTGTTAGTACAATGGATAATATGTGTAAGTTCCTACACACAATTCATATTCCAGAGAAAGTACAATTTGTCTATAAGGAACATCAGATACAATGGTCGATTACTATTATTAGGTACTTGGCAAGTCTGTCAATGAACAAGATATGCGTGGCTTCTAACACGCTGTTTGCAGCAGCTAGGTACTTTTCAACACAATTCATTCTATACAATCAATGCAAAGCGTCAAAGAAGATGGTATCCTTTATTCTGTCTATACAAAATATAAACCGTACGGACAACGGCTTTGTATTGCAACTATCACCATCATCATCATGATCATCACCATCAGTGTGTAAAGACGGAGTACCTCCATTCTCCCGCACGTACTTACATAATATCATCATCTTCTGCATGTACTACACACTTACTTCTAGTGATGCCTTCCATACATGCTGTAAGCATACAGGATTTTCTCATGGTTTCTAAAAGGATATTAAAATTCCCAGCTCGTCATTGCTTTCCACTCAGCTCCTTTTAAAAGGAACCACTAAGGCAATTAGTCAAGTGGAAATTGAGCGAGTTGAAATAAGGTTGAAAGTTCAAGTTGTATGTGTGCCTTGGCTTAAAAACTACATACCTACCAGTATGTACTTCCAGCAAAAAAATTCCAGTAGAAAAGTAGTTGTTATAATAATAATAATAAGCATCAGCAAGAGAATTGTGTTTCCCATCTTTAAAAGCTTTCCATTTTTTTCTCTCCTTCCTTACTTTCTACGCGCTATATCAGCGCACAAATGTAAAAAAATGTGGATAGATGCAGTTCACTTACATGGATAAGTGTATAGAGAGATGCTCGCTAGAGAGTGGGAGAAAGATATAAAAGTTGAGCAAGTTGAAAAGAAAATGAAAGTCGATACAAAGGAATTATTATTTTAGTGCTTTCTCCGTCGACAGAGTAGTTAGTAGTAATAGTGATGTACGGAGGAAAGGAAAAGAGAAAGGAAACTTTACTAAAAGTAATAGTCTTTTTAACTTCCATTTCCTTCCTTTTATTTTTCAACTACACATTTATTCTCCCATGCCACTATACAAGCATCAGCTACTATTTAGATGGCTTGACTAGAATTCGCAAATCTATGTGATGAAATGATGGCGGCTGTTGCCTTTGCCGTTGTATTTTACGATGCACACAAGATTCCCTCAGCATTTTGAAGAAAAAGTGAATGCTCTGGCTCTGTGTACTCAACATTGGGTACATTTTGTGTTTACTATTATATTATGTTTTTATGGTGGAGGTTGGCCATCATTATCATCACATCATTTTATCTTTGTGAATAATTGAGAATGTTTAGTGGGAAAGGATGCATCATGATTTTTCACTTGATTTTTTGGCGAGACGACATGTAGTTGTTATGTCGTTCTTTATGTATGTGTATAGGTATGTTTACAGTGTGGAATGTAAACTACGCGAATTCTTTTCGCCATTTTGGTATGATGGGATGCAATGAAGTGAAAAACTAATAAAAAATAGAGTTGGCCAAAATATACGAGCATAATGTGCTTGGCTAGCTTTAAAAACTTGCTTGTTTGTCTACAGAGTCAGTCAGTCAGAAGAGACAGCAGAAGCAGAGTAGCAATGTTTTGTAAACATGTACACGTACTCACGGCCCTAATGCATACTACCATCGTCGTAGTAGTCATCATGACTTATTTCTTATTTTTCATTCAAAAGGGAAATTGTTAGAAAAAAGAAAGGAAAGAGAATAGGACTAGTAAGAGGAGAAGAGGAGTCTTCTCAATTTTTTTTATAAAATAAATTTCATTTTGAAGGAGAGAAAAATGTAGGCCACTCTTTTAGTTGGTGTTGAAAGAGCAGAAGTAAGTTTGAGTTATGTCCTATGTGTAAGTACTAGTGCAGGCAGTAGTGGTGGGTGATACTAGAGACACATTATACGCAGAAGGTTTTTTATGATGATGATGCACACCAGTAAAAAATGGTTTGTGAGCAGTCAACCACGAAAAAGATATTTTTTGGCGGTCGACAAAAAACTATCCTTTACTATTACTTCTACTACTACTATTGCCTCTTCTTCTTCTTCTTTTCCTTATTCGCTTAAACTTGTATGTTTTCTTAGCAAGTAAACTTTTCCCCAAGATTCTTCTTCTTCTTCTGCTTCTTCAGTGTCGTAGCTCACTGCGTAATATATTGTAAGTCAAACCTGTGTGTTGTAGTGAGTGAGTGCCGACTGCGCTTCATGCATTTTGTAAAAGGAATATACATATTTAGGTAGCTGGCTGAGCATTCAACTATTTTGTAACACAGCCACATACTCATGTCTGCCTAAATAATACTAAATTTATACTCGGCTTCTACTACTGATAATAGTACATTTTTTGCAGTGACTGTCCTTTCCTCCCTCAAGTCACGACATCATGGAAAATGGAGCTTGTTGTTTCTGTATGGTTGGCTGAAGATATGCACACACACACACACCAGACATACCAAAGAATAATATCCAACCAGTAGTACCACATCTATATATTATTATGCTGCTGTGCAATGATTATATCTAATCTCTGAATTTTCTGCAATATATTATGTCGAGTCATTTTTCTTTCCCCTTCCTAACTTATGTTTCAATCTGGAAAGACGGTGGGGCTACAAGTTGCCCACAAAAAAAAAGAAACAACATACATTACAGCGGATGCAACTTAAGTCAAAAGTGGACAAATAAATGCTCTATGATATTATGGTGTAGACAACCCTGCCATTATATAGCTGTTGCAAAAATGGTATATATACGACAAGAGCATTATCATTATTATTAGAATTAAGTATATGTTACACATAAAGACCTTGCTCCGGTAAATACTAAGTAAAGCGGAAGTAAAACTTTCACCGAGGGATTCATCTATGTATAATATCCTCTGTATATAGTAGGGTAGGTAAGTATGTACTATTTGCTCAATACCCCAAACCCATACACTCATTTAACTCTCTTGTGACCATGTATTCTAGTTAGGTTGAAAATACTTTATGAATTTAACATTTTTTTTAAAAAAAACGTAGGATGTTCTCTCTATTTCACTTTATCTTCAATGTTGTACATGTCCTTGGATGTTATTGTAGGTGAGCTAGTTGTAGTTGAGGGTGAGTTAAAACAGATTTTGTGTTTGACCTTCTTTGGATTTACAATGTTTTAGGTGGATGGAACATAAAACTCGTTCCATGTACCTTTTCCTTCCTTGCTGTATTTACTCTGCTAAAAAAATATACATACCTACATTTTTTTAGTATTTTGTTCAAGTAGGGATTCTGGGAGAGAGGATAGAGTGAGGCAAACTTCAAAAAAATCTTTTTTTTTCAACTTTATGTTAATATATACTAGTCATAAAACATGCGGCTGAAATTTTTATCCTCCTCTGTGATAAGAGATGATAATGATGAAATTCTTCAGTCATGTAGACTTCTGTATATAGAATAGCTGAGAATTGCGTTGGGACATGGCACCAACTAAAAACTTGTGTGTGTACACTGCTGTGTTTGTTATATATTTTGGGTAGGTAGTAATATTTGAGCTATAAAAGGTTTACACACCTTTATCAAAATACATGATTACACCCTGCACATTAGGATTAATATATAGAGTGTATATAGCATATATGTATACATACCTTCTTACAATTTATGGCTCTTTTATCAAAAAAGAAAATTGTGGTACGTGTCCTTCCTTCATAATAAAAGCCTTAAAGATTCCCAGGGCATAGACCGTCACTATTTTTCATATAGGTACTCCGGGAAAAAAAAGAAAATGCAGTGTTGTTGTATCTGCAACGAGACGAAATTACTAGGATCTGGACAAAATATAGAGACAGGGAAAAAAAGATAGACCTATTAAATGGTTATCCTTGAAGCAACCTCTAAAAAAATAGACCATTGCCTAAATGTCAGTTAGTCAATTTTATAGAAAAGGATGGGTCAGTGATGACTTTCAAAAAGGGTATAATTTTTCATTGGACAGATAGATGTATGCCATGAAACACGTACAGAAATGCATGATACATAGTCCTGTGCGTGTACTTAAATACTTTCCCTTGTGGAAAGCATTAAAATTTGGTCATGAGAAATTTCCAACGATTTTTCCTTTCCTTTTATCCACTTAACTGACCGCAAAAATTTGGTCTTATCAGTACGTTGTATGCATATATGTAAATTCATTCATTTTATATATTATAAACATGTAAGCATCAGTTTGGCCATTTTGTAAAAACATTTTTTGCCTGCAGTTATTTTTCCTGATAAAGTTAATTTGGAAGAGCCAATATTGCTGTGGTGGTGATAGTAGTGGTGAGAGCTGTTCTATGTGAAATTTCTGTCATTCTTTCAGGATGGAACTTTATTTGTAGACAAAATGATAAATCACTACATTTCAGTTTTCTTTTTAGTTATAAATTTTATATACATGAAACTCACAAGAGAAAAGTCACATTTACTGGAACTCTTTAAGTTTTATATTAGTTTTAGTTACATACATAAAAACAATGATATACTTTTGTATCAGCAAATTTCAACGAAAATAATGCCAGTAGTAGGTTGGAAATTGGCAATAGTAAATATCTGAGTTAGTGATTTAACAGTTAAAATTGTGTTGCACATTGAGTTGTTACAACATAGCAGTGTTGCATTAGTTGCATACATATTTATCTCAATGTATAAGTATTTTGTCGTCCGTTGATGTAACTAATGTACTCGTTGTATATATATTTCTGTACTTACCACATGAGAAGGAAAATTCAAGAATATTATTGCTGCTACTCTCCACTTTCTAAACGAGGAGAGAAAGTTGCAAGTGCGAGAAAAATTTAGAATTGGCAAACTTTAATTTGTTATGGTGTACGATTGGATATTGCTTCTGTTGCTTGCTTGCTTCCTTCCTTGCTCGCCTGCTTGCTTGTTCTGGATACAAATGGTTATAAATTGTGTCAAGAAAAGTTGGACAAAAAAAAAGAAATCATGCTTGCACTAGCAATAGTACAAAGTGAAAGTAGTGCAGCATCTGGTGTGTTTTTACTTAAGCTTTTATCGTCACCTTCTGTAACAAATAAAAGGCCAATATTTTATGTACACACACACACATACACAGAGAAAGAAAGAGAGAGAAAAAAAAAGAAGAAAAAAATGCTATAATGTAATGTGCACAGAACAAAAAAAGTGTCTGAGAAAAAGAAACACACAGTAGTAGCATAATATGCTGCTGCTGTTAGAATATTAGAGAGAGGACTATAAGATGATGATGATGATGCCATAAGATTGAAGTAACTACTGTGTAGTTTTTTTTAGAAATAGAACGGCTAAAATAATATGGAGCATATTGTTGCTGCTGCTACTATTTTTTTCCAAAGTATTGGGGACACTACAATGTTAGCCGTTTGCTACGAGAACGACGTAGAAAAAGATGATGATGGTGATATGAGCCTCCAGTCATTATTGAAAGATCACAAGAAACAACAAGCGAAAGCAACCATGCACCACCATTCGACATACGACGCTATAACTTTTTTTTTAACCGTACAAGCGTCATAGCGCGGCGACGGCGGTGATGGTTAGTGGCAGTCATGTTGAATTACAAATGCGTGTGTGGTCCTTGTCGCGGTTCAATCTTGTTCCTCTTCACAGAGCAAGCAGGCTGAAGTATCAGTGCTGCTCAGCAATGTTGTACATGTAATATGTAGGTAATATATTATTATTGTACTTTTGGTGGGCTTCAATTGGGTGGAATCCTTTTTTTCTGAACTGAACATCGTATCACCATATCCCATTCCATTCAATGAAAATTGTCTTTCACTACACATACTTGCCCAATTCCCGTTTCAACTTTCAACTCTTGTTCCTTTCCGTTCCACTTTGATTCTTTGAGTGTGTGGTACATTGGAAAATTTTGTCAAAAGTCTTTTTGTAGGGATATTTTTTTCCTCCAAAAATATGTATGTGTGTATCAAGTACGTTCGAAAGAATTTTTTCCTGGAAACTCTACCCTTGAAATTGAACATCCACAACACACACATCAGAAAAGAAAACACATTCGCCCAATTTTATTTTTTATACATTTATTTTTTTGTTTTTACACACATGACTGTTTCCCCTCTGTCTTGGTCACGTCCCCTTGCAATTTTGTCGCATATTTGCTTTCATCTTGGAAAAGTGGAACGTTGCTGTTTCTCACCGGTCAACTGTGGACATATTCTCGTTAGTTTTTGCATTAAAATATATACAGAATCCTAAGGCAGCAAGTTGGACGAAAAAAAAACCAGCCAAGCATTTATAGTCACAAGGGAATTAATGGAATATGTAGAGGGGAACATTGAGAAGAAGAAAAAAACTTATAAAGAGAAACCATCACATCGTTTACATTGATATTGTCGGTCAAAAAAGTTTAAAAACTCCAAATCGATTTGATGGTCGAGAAGCTTATGTTATTGAATGGTGGAAGCATTGCTTTTAAAATGAAAGGTCATTTGAATGAGAGTATAAAACATGGAGGTCAGTTACAATGGCCAATGAAATGGCGTTCCGCGAGGAACACGTTTTGCAACAGAAAGTGATAGCACAGAAGGTTATCATTATAACAATCCACACGACCGCACATTTTCGTACATAAGAAGTTTGTAGATATTATGTTGGCTAGTTGGTTAACTAGTTTGTGTGTGTGTCTCCTGTAATAATATTATACACTGTTGTACATATGTTCATGCAAGCATTAGTGATGAGACAATAATGATAATATTGTTGAAGAAGAAATACATTGCGAAAGAAAGTGTGGCAAGGCTATCTACAAATTACTTGGAAGAGGGTTGTGTGTGCCGAGTAAAATTATATCAACTAATAATACGAGCACAAGAGGACATTACACCACATTTGTAAAGAAGCAACCGCTGTTATCTTTCAACTTAACTTGTGGCGAGCAGATGTGCCAGAGGCTAACAACGACATTGGTATAATGGAAGTTGCTAAAAGAAGTGTGCTTAAAGAAAAAGAAAGCAAAGTCTCACCCGCCAGCAGCTACAAACTAACCATGAGGCTAGAGACAGAGAAGGAATTGAGGGGTATGCTATGTCGGTCGGTAGTGCGTCCCGTACTTTCTATGAAAATTTTTCAAAAGAAACGTAGCGACATGAAGTAAAGAGCCTTATCTCTACATACATTCATAAATATGCCTATGTTTATGTATGGACGGAAGCATTGTAGGCAATACGAGCCAACTACCACAAAAAATGTGACAATAAGAACAAAAAGGAATAAAAACTGAGAATGGAACGTGCTTAAAATTTTCTTACTTTAAAAAACTCCCTTATTTCGACATGGCAGAATGAAGGCATATTCAAAACAGCTTGTGGCTATTATAGCGGATATATATATGCACAGTACGTATACATATTATATCTAATCGTTTATGTAAACGAGAAAATATCGCACAGATAATATATAATCATGATGTGTAATTCTAATTATATTCGTCCTCCTTTCAAGTATAGTAGGAAGTACTATAAAAGTAACTCAACTTTTGCAACTAGGTCTATGTACATTAGTTCTTATTTTACAAAATATACAGGGATTTTAACATTGACTATGCATGCATCTTCTTTCTTGTGTTTTGAATGTCAAAAGTGTTAAGTTTCTGTTGAACAGCAATGCCAAGCTCCTCCTCGTCTTTATTTTTTGCGATTGGAGTCCTTGCACAAAGCTGGAAATGTATCTATGTATGTATGTAGATATATATGTGCGGTTATGAGTCATGGCTATGACACATTTTATCTTGATATTATTATACTTCCCTCCATTCAATTTTATTAAGACAAAGTTCTTCAACACTCCATACAGCTTAAACGTGCTATAAAGTTGTAATGTTGCGTTGAATTTGCCTCGTGAAAAAGGAAAATGATGGTCCGCCACTACTACTGCTGTAGTGTTATAATATTATGAATCTGCATCTACCACTACTACTACTCTGCTTCTTCAGCAGACTTTTGTAATAACAGTAACAAAGCTCTCCATGTGGCATACCATGAATGAGTTCACATTAAGATGTGTAATGTCGATAACGAGGTGAATGTGAGTTTCAAGTGCTTACAAAAGTGTCTCCTCTTCCTTTTCTCTTTTGGGTGAAAGAGGAAGAAGAGGAGGAAACACTGGGACAATTTACAAGTAAAAAGTTGGCCCGCATGTTGTTGACAAAGTGACGTTTCATTGCATTGTCTAGAAACGAACGAAAGAGAACCTTTTGCTGGGCCATGCAACCTGCCGTGCTCGCTCATCATATCAACTCATAAAGTAGTAGCTTGAGACATACATACATACGTACAAGTACCTACTTATATTTTCTTCAGGGATAGAGTTTCTTGTAGAATAAAAAAAATGTGTAACAGCTTTTGTTCTTTTGTCAGCTCTGCTGTGTTTCTTTCAACTATTTATCCATAAATAACTTTCTCATGTGGAGTATAATAATCTGAATTCCCGGGTGCATTCAATTTTGAATTCATAAATAGTGTCTTGTACCTCGTAATAAAAAAAAAGCTGGCAACCTAATATTATTTGCTACTACATGACATTATTATTAGTAAAGAACTAGTTCATTTCATTCCTTTTCTGTGGTAAATAAATACATAACTGGATGCATGTTTTAATAAAACTCAATATAAAATAAACATTGCACGAATTTTCATGCAAACTTAACACGAAATTGTAAGAGCAAAGTTTATTGTAAACCGACATTTCCATTCCATATCAAAATAGATTGTATGGAAAGAAAACTCCAAATTTATCCATCCAAACTTTGGAACTCAAAATAACAATAATTTAAATTAATCGCAAAGTGCTTGCACTCTCTGTAAGTCTGTTGAATTGACAGAAGTACACAGTTTGTCATGTTGGCTATTTGTGGCTTTGCATCATTCACTCATTTTCCTTTACATTATTCCTACCATACAACTATTGCGGTGGGGGTATGAAAAATTACCATCAAAATATTCCACTTCTAGATGTTCGATTACTTTTATGGAGTTTGTGTACAATTTATTTATGAAGGTAGCAAGAAGACAATATGGAAAAGTTTGGGGTAGGTAAATTACAGGGCTTACTTAATATGATAGGTTGTTATCATTAAAGTGTCCCACAGTGTGACAAATTTTACCTTATTAGAACGTACATGAAAAAGAAAGATTTAGACAGACAGAGCAACATACACCTTGAACTGTCACTGTCACACTTGCACATTCCCAGGAGAAACCTACACGGCCAAAAACTTAGTAGGAGCAGCATTCACTCCACAAAAACAACAAATAAATAAACACACAAAGGTACGAAATGCAATAGCACTATATATATTTAGTATAGTAGGTCAAGTATAGCAAGCAATCAATAAAAGTAAGGCTGAACTTTGCTCATTCAGCTTGAAGAGCAAAATGTAACTGAAGCGGAAGTTTTGTCTTGTACGTATGGTTAAAACAAAAAGTTAACTGCGCAGTTATAGTCACAAACAAGAGGGAAAAACGGATATTAATTTTCATCATCAATCTATTCTCTGGGTTGCCTTGATAAGTTGGAAACACAAGAGGTTGTTTCATATTATTGTCTTTGAAGTAGCATTCTATGAACTATGAACCACATAAAACAAAAATAGATATCTATGTATACCATATCTACCACACAGTGACATTGGATGAAAAGAAAAACTGTAATACTAAAAAAATAAGATGGTCATAATGATGCAAGGAAAAAATGCAGAGCTCATGTCTACAAGAATTTGAATGAGCAAAATCAGCATGATTTCAATTATTAGAAAACTTGCTCTTCGCCTTTTTATGCCGTATGCATGCATAAAAATTGCACCACCTGCAAAAATTTCAATTTACATGTACGTGACCCTCAGTAAGACCATTTTTACAAAAATTTATAGTTTTCTTTACTTTTCAATGCTTATAATTATAGTTTGCACGTGTATTATGGCAATACTACAAGGGAAACTTTCATCAACCACATAAAATGACACATGGAACATAATTTGCTAATATAGTACGTACAATGACTACACCTTCCACCTGGTATATTAAGCATTAGAATAAAAAATTGTGGTACTAGTGTGCAGGTTAAGTGGGAATGTTCTATGAAACTATGTTACGGAAAACGATCTTGCATGTAGTCAACTTACTTAAGCATGAGCTAGCATTCATCGACTGACTATATGGAGCAGTTCACACCGGGTTTTACTTTTAACGTACACCATCACAAACCCCATCCAACATTTTCTCGTAGTAGTAGCAGTAGCACAGCACGTTGCAAGAGAAGAGGGGTGTAGTAGAAAGTAAAGCAATAGCAATAATCATAAGATATTTCATAATGATGTTATTGCAAGTTTTGAGGAGTTACATGGCCAATTTCCTCAACTTTCTAAATGAATATTACGTAGAGAGAGGGAGATAATAGAAAAAATGGAAGTGTAAAATGGAAGAAGGCAGCGTGAATTCAGAAGTAGTCTATATACCTTACAAAGGTCTCGCAGTAAACACAACTTTTGCTCCACTACGACTATACTAGACCCAGCGAAGCGTATGAAAAAGAATTGAATAAACTCATGATAGTGGTGATTACGACGCGAAAGAATAAGTTTTTTTTTCAGTTCCAAAAATAATGGTAATAATAATAATAATAACACTGTAGAGTACTTCAAACAAGCCAAAATAGTATTTAGAAGAATGAAAAGTGGGGAAAAGAAGAATATGCTGTAACTTTTCTCCTTTGAAATGTAACTTCTATAAAATATATGGTACGAATAGGAGATATGAGCTGGGAGAAAAATTGATAATTAGAGGCATACTCATGTGTGTACAAAGTGAGCAAACTTTTTCTTACTTTTGTCTAAATAACGTAAAGCACTACATTTAGATAAGTGAGACAAACAAAGTAGAGAGTTAGAGAGAAAAGTAGTTCTTTGTTTGTTTTGTGCAATTTTCAAAAAGTTTCAGGTTCGTTACATGTTCATTTTTCCGTAATTGGTGTTGGTAATAAAATTTAGACAAAAGTTGACGCACAAAGCATACACAGAAGGGTATCTGAATTGTAAAATATGTCATTTTATTTTAGGTTGATGTGCGCAATCAAGTCATGTCAAGTTGTGTAATTGTGCGTGGCTCATCACTTTTTTTTAAAGGACATTCCTTGCTTGTCACTTTTCACTGGCTGTCCTTTTCACTTTTTAATATGATAATTATGTTTCTGCGGACAGAAAATGACACTTTAATAAATTCATGCACCTTCAAATCTGCTTACAAAAATGCGTGCAAAATATTGTTTATGCTTGCGTCATTCCATGTTTTGTAAATACTTGGTTTAAGTAAGTCAAAACAGTTAGCTGTCCTTATGAGCTTATGCTAAAGGAAGTTTAATTCGTGGTCATTGGAATATTAGTTTGTTTGCCATGTTTGTAATTGAGCACTCATGTAAAATTTTTAATAATATAATTCCAGCATTTAATTACACTTATGCAATTCAGTTGACGTTTAGAGGTGGGGTAAACGCCCTAGGTTTGATCATGGTTGTTACTTTTACATTTTCATCGGTGCTCCATTTTTGTACGCTGTAGAATAAATGTCGTCATTTGTTCCCAGTGAATGAGCTTTCATACAAAACTACTGCTGTTGCATGTATA
>JAHZMZ010002346.1:0-17873 GCA_027743805.1 Lepidocyrtoides sp. E14 | reverse complement strand
TCTTTTTACCCCAAACTGTGCAATGCGTAACTTGTCTTGGTATGATTTTCACTCTGATATTCCTAGGAAAAAATGTATATGCAATGGCTAATGTAAGGCACTAAAGTTGCATGAAATTAAACATCCTTTAAATTGGCCAGTTGCGTTGTGTTTAAATTAGAACTTCTTTCGGCTACAGCCACTAAAATCTTTGTTCAATTTTTGCGAAATTTAGCTCGTTGAAATCTACTCGTCTGACACTAATTCAAAGAGTGCCCACGGGTCTGTCAGTCATCCTTCACTCCATGACCCATGTTTTTAGAGGCACTACAATTATAATTAGCATCGTCACCATTAGCATTATCCATTCAAGAAAAGGAATGATGATCATAATTTTTTACACGTCATAATATTTCACCTTTACCTTTTTAAATGTTACAGTGCCCAGCCATAAAAGTTGCAACGAGTTAATTGCAAAATGTTGTATTCTCTTAGTTTTCGATTGCGTTTTTTTAAGTTTCCACTGAATCGGTACGATTGTTTTGATTTGCAAATTAATTGGCAAAGGAAGCGCTCTACGAAACACACGTAAAAAATGAAAGATGATGATGAGTGGTTGTATATATTTTTCTAATTTTTTTATCCTGAGGCAGATTGCGCACTTTTGCATTAGTTATACTTCTTCTATTATTATGATGCCCGAATGAAATTGATTTTTTAGGCTGTGTTACCACAACCATCACTGCATTGCTCAGTTGGAAATACCCACAGGTTTTATCTCCTCGTCAAATCTTCAACCGTGTAAATAAACAGTCATAAATTATGCATGCATTTTAATTGTAAGTGTGTAAGTGTTTATACATAAATTGTAAATATATGTTCTTTATATTATCTACTAATTTTATAATATTTATATGAACGGATCAACTTTCCAGTAGGTACGTTTAATAAATGATTCTCTAGTGTTGTGTGAATCTCCCAAGTTTGTCTTTCAGAGTGTGCATAATAAATGAATCTAAACACTATCTTTGTTCTTCCACCGGATTACTTATCATTTATTGGACCAGCGGGAATTTGGCTTTGAAAATCGGAGCACAAGAAAAGGAAGGAATTTCATCCCAGAAAATGTGAGGCAATGTTTTATGATGAAAGTATTCTGTAATGAATTGGATAGAGGATGGAGAGAGAGAGAGAGAGAAGTAAGTAGTACATGCACAAAACTGTAGGCAGCCATCATCATCAGTAGCCAGCAGTCTAGTGTTGTGGGTGTGTGCATGGTTGGTAGAAGAAGAGTGTGTGTACATTGATGTTGTAGCGTTTTGTATGTGTGCAAAAAGACTTGACAAAGAAAGATGTGACAAAAGGAGGTAAAAGGAAAGCCAGCAAGCAATTCACCAGTGGAGGATATCACAAATTAACCGAGAGCCAAAATGTCAAACTAAAGACGTCAGTTATTAAATAACCACCATGCCACCATATCATCATCAGAATAGGGCTACTACTAAGCACAAGCCCAAAAGACAAGTTATCTTTAGTTATATAAGCACGTATAATAATATACAGCAGAACAACTCTCTCACACATACAAAACTACAGCCAGTAAAGAACAAAATGGTACATACAAATCGTACAAGCAGAAAAGAGAAAAGGGAAAGAGAGATGGAAATAAATGGATGAGGAGACTCAAAGACAGCCGTAAAATCCTCTAAACGGCACTCTGACACAATCACACAACCGAAAAGGACGAAACAATGGGCAAAGAATGAGTAATAATAACATTATCTCGGCATGTTCTCTCTCTCTCTCTCTCCATTTCTCTGAGAACTTTACACACCAGACTCATCCCTACTACTTCTACTTACTATACCACACCACTTGCTATATAATATAATGTACTCAATGCTTTGACTATATAATATGCTATGTGTGAGATGATCACAGAGACGTTTTTTAAACCGTCCATATATTAAGTATGTACAATGTACGTCATCATCATGATGTTGATATGTCTTGTAAAGAAGGAAACCACACACTGATACAAGAGTACATATTACATACACATATACCACTCGCCAAGTTGCTGTCTATTGTTTTCTTTCTACACAGCTAAAGAATAAGCACGCGTGTGTGTGTGTGTGTCTTTGAAGTTGTTGCAGTTGTAGTGGTATTTAAAACCAGCAAAACATGTATTATCAAAGACAAAGTTGAAAATTGATACATTGTATTGTCGCAAGTCGCAACAATACAAAACTACTTTGTATCATTTTCACAGAGAGAAGAGAAAACGAGAGATACTGACTGTGTGTGTGACTGTATTTGACAACGAAACAAAGAAGGACGTAGGGTGACACATCAAAACCAAAACTTACATTCAGAAGAAAACAGTACAGATTTCATAAAAGTGGCAAAGATAAAAGGGTCGGAGAGAGAGAGAGAGGCGGATATTTTAGACAGTTGAGCGAGATTGAAAAATCGAATTGGTCATGTGAAGAAGAAACATGAACGTACTATAAAACCCTTTTTACTACTCTGCTGCTGGTACTACTACATTTCATAAACTTGATATTATATATGTAGCTTGCAATTTTGATGATCTCATCTCTCTCTCTTTCCAAGTTTCATCCATTTTCCGTAAGAAATTATTATTAGATATTCTGTCTGTTCATCTGCTAATAAATGTCTTTTCAGGAATGAGAGTAATAATACAACGAGATGGATAGAGAGAGAGAGAGAGAGAGAGAAAGAGACGACAAAAGACTGGAGAAAAATGCTTTACTTATTGCTATTAAATTAGAGAATTGAGTAGGCAGCAATGATGGGTACGATCATCATCATCATCAGTAGAATCCTCTTCGGCATCAAAAACGGGAAATTGCAGAAAGTGCCGTGCATACAATATTATTATTACACAACACAAGTCATCACCATCATCATCATGACTCTCAGGATACAGACGACGACAACGACCATAATGAAACGTTGTTTTTCCAGTTTAACGGAGCAAAAAGACGAATTACGCACATAACACGGAATGAACATTTTATATTTTATTCAATAATATATTATATGGTGGTGGTAGCACAAATATAACGTACATACCTGCTTAACTCTCTTTGTTATAGAAAATCCTTTTCTATTATTGTAAGCATGTATAAGGAACCTTATGTATAAGTCGTGTTTCCGAACGTTCAAAGAAGATTATGATCATTTATTGTGGGAGCAGGCATTGGTAGTAATTTATCTGAGTTATGGCCGATCGTGTCTCGATAAAAATGACTTGATGAAAAGGCCATAACACCCAAGAGCCATATAGTAGTTTAGCGATTTCAGTTTTGACTTCTTTTCTGCAGTATTTTCACTTTGGTATACTATTGGTAATGTGTGTGCATGTATGTATCTGCCATCATATCACACAAGATTGTTGCTTGCCTATCATAAGCTTGTTGTGAGTAGAGAAAATTGTCATGTACTGTGCTCTAAAACTTACCACTACTGCTGTTTTGACTTTCTCCACGGGAGGATTCCAAGATGGAATTCCATCATCGTGCTTGGAATTTTCTAATTTTGAGTCATTATTTTTCAGATATAAATTTTTAAAAGAAAAAAAAATACTGCCTGCTGCTTAACTATACTTGTGTGTTTAGCACGTGTGCCTTTTAATTCTACAACCTCTCTAACATGCGGTCATTTTCTCTACAAGTGACTATCAGAATATAAATAAGACTGAAAGCTTCTTTCTGAATTTGCGTTTGTGTATCTTTAGTAAATATCACAATTCATTGTCCTCTTAACATGACCCTCAACGGTCCATTATCAAGTTTTATTGCCCTGTTAACTCTCACAAAAAACGTGAGGAGGGACACCACTGGCTTGATAGGCCAGGAGTGTGTAAGTGCTGATTATATAAATAAACCAATTTACGATAAGTGTGCATCTCTTGTTTATTTCCCGGTGTGATGATGATAGCAACATTTATTGCGTTAACTTACAGCCTACAGCCGGTACTACTCACATGGACAGAGAGGAAATATGGAGAAACTGATATCAAACATTGTGTCTCTGCTTATTCACTTACTCGATGTAATAATAATGAACTACTCTTAAAAAGTAACTTTATAACCGTAAAGCTCATCTGTTTACCCTAGTCATTTTCACGGTTAACCTGTGCAGCTGTACAATCTCACATCTCTTCTCTCTTGTCTGTCCGTATGAATGAACTCGTAGTAGCAGCAGCAGCAGCCCTACTGTACACACAGTCTCATCATCATTATACAACATAGGTATGACATACAAACTTTACAGTTCACACAAAGTATAGCAGAACGGCAATTGTTTCAAAATTGCTTCACGTAGATATCAAGATGTTACAAAAACCCAGCCAACTCTTTGTAATTAAATGACTACTCCCCGGTTGGCAAGCAAGAAAGCTCACCTTTTAAGCCATTAACAACGCCACATTTATTAGTTGCTGCTCATCGAATCCAGAGTTTTAACCTGAGAAAAGCAATCATAATTAAAGTAAATTACAACAGCTCGCTATCCCTATCCCGTCAAATATTTTACCAACTGTCATGCATTTTACCAGAGTGAATGAGTGACCTGCCTGCCTGCCTGCCTGCCTCTCTGCTTGCCGATATCATAGAGAAATTAAATACACATAAATTCTTACAGTGCGTAAGCAGCAGAGTCGCCGCCGCTATGATGTGTATAGCAATTATTATTATTATAAAATATCGATAGTTTCCTTACTATTGCTGATGTTAGTTGGCTAAAAAGTTTGGCGTGGTTGATCTCTATCTTTTTTATGGATTTTGTGAAGCCCTTTCTCTGGTGGTATTTTCGATTGGGAAGGAGGCAAAGGAGCTAAAACTTTGTTTACTTGATGGATGGATGGATGGATGCTACTGCTAGTTAGTTTGTCTGTGTGCACAGTGACTGGCAAACAAACTAGTAATTTCACATGATGATCATCATCACCGTTTGCGTTGATGATATGCTTGCCGAGTGGATGATGAATGTGTATAGACGTGTGGTACATTCTCAATATGTAATTATGTTGTTGAATTAAGACGCGAGAAGGAGGCTGCATCAGTTTTTGAATAATTTCCGGTGTAAATTGAATTGGACAAGTTTGTCAGAGAAAAAAACAGACTAAATGCTTTATTTATCATTATTTCGAAAGGATGGATTGAAGGAATAGAATTTAATTATGATTATTACATGCATACGCATTTTCGTAACGCATTGTTTTTGTTTTTACTGATTATATTGTGCGTGCGTACAAGGAATGTTACTCTAACTGGAAGAGAAGGAAGGATAGCTGGTGTTTTAGAGAGGATTCGCATGATAAACATGATAGCATGAAGGCTGGTTTGTCGGCTGTCCTACCCTACTTCCCGAGTTTGTTTGATTCAAATTGATGAATTGCTTGATATAGGCAGACCCTGGTTTTTGCCCATGTTCTGACAACTGCAATGATAGTATCCCGCAAAAAGTGTGGATTAGCTACGTTATAAAAATGAAATTAGATATATGATGAAATTAAGAAAGAATTAATAAGAGCTACAATAGTAATCTCTATACTAGAACACTGTGGTAGTACATACTGATCGTAAATACGTACAGGAACACAGATTCGTTGATAAATTGGAATATAACATGAAACCTTGTTGTAGAATGAACTGAACCAAGACGGAGCAGAGGCCGGGTAATGAATACAAAATGAGCTTTTCGCTCAGGTTCTCATCAAGTTGACTTAGGTATATATAGTACAGTTCCGCAGCTTTATATAAATAATTATAGTCATTATTAGTATCTTTGTGAGTATAGGAAATGCGCTACGTGGCAATTTATTTAATGTGAAAATGTATAAGCACAAGAGTGTTCTGAAAAACCTACTTTTACTTTATCATTTCATTATTTTTTTAAACAAGGGGCAAATTGAGACGTGTAAAGTAGCATACATCGATATCGTTATTTTTTATTTTTTAAAGAAAAATAGAACATACAGAGTGATATTGATTAAGATGGATTTTTGTTACCATTTTCATTACAGTAGCGTCGAATTTCATTTAAACTTTGGAAAATGCAACGTTGCAAAAAATTTTTTTGAAGAGATAATAGGGAAATCGCAGGGCGCAGCGGGTGCTTAAATTAAACAGTAAGGATTCTCACAGTGCCACGTTTTTCCACCTACTGTGAATCCTGTCGGGAATTTAATTAGCAAACCTTGTGGAATAAACGAGGAAGATATCAAACACTATAATGTTGTTGCAAGTATTTATCTTCGTTCCAAGCCAAGGAACGTCCAGTAAAATGCTGAACAAAACGGGGATTTACCTAATGCTACTTTTAGAAAACCAATGATTGAATGAGTAGTTTCTTTAAGACAACTAGCTGAAGCACTGATATTTATTTAAGACACTATAAAACTATGTCTTCTGTCTGTCTGATCACTCATAAAGTTGAGATAGATTTGCTAATTCTCTTTATAATTTTACACTTGGTTCTTTTTGGAGAGCAACCATCTTAGTTTTTCTTTTGGGTACCCAATAGGCAACTTAAATAACACCGTGGATCTAAAAGCGAGAGTTTCTAAAAACTAAAGTTGATCAAGTCACTTTGGTATTTTTTTTACTTGGCACCAGGATTTTTTAGACATCTATCTATTGCAATAAAATCAAAGTGAAAAAATTCGACTTTTCTTCAAAACAAGTATCATTTCAAGATTTATTTGAAAAAAAACTTACTTGTTTACTTGTCTATTGTTATATTTGTTTAGATCAAGTCTTTTATAAAATTAGATTTTTGCTTTATTTTTTTTTCTTTTATTCGGTATCTTTGCTTGCAATCAAAAAAGTGATTACCTTATACCTATGTGAGTATATTACACTTTAGATTTCATTATTATTACTCAACAAAAAATGTTTTTTATCTTTGTATTTGTGTACAGGTAGTTTGCAGTTGTTGCATTTTTTTACTCACTCTCTGAGTGAGTACGGTATAGGTTCTGACGGATCGGTAATTATTATCTATCGTCAATCTTATTTACTGACGACTACTCCAACAACAAGTACTGCTTGTGCTTTGTGCTGCATTCTTGATTTTATACAATGTGTTATCTCTCCCATCATCATTTTTATCTATATATACTTTTCGGAATTCATAATAATGCACTCAACTGTATAGTGTAGCATCAGTAACATCCGTCTCTCTTCTATATCTTTACTTCTTGTGCATGTCAAGTTTAAAAAAAAGATTTACACATAAAAGAATGTATTATGGAGCACTATAAATGGGAAAAGTTTTCGTGCTAATTATGTAGTTCTATATTTAATTGACATATATGAGGTAAATAATAATAATAATACCTGCTTCTTCTTCTAGTTTATATTGAATTAAGCTCAGCAGTTGGTTATTGTATCATCGCATCTGAAAAAAAATAGATGCCTTGTTTACTTGTCGTATCTAAACAATCTGTTAAAACAAGTAAATCTGTGTTGTTTAGATCACTACTACTACACAACAAACTTACTTGAGCGTATTGCATAAATATATTTTTTTTTCCTAGTAGGAAAACCATCATCAGTAGTAATCGGTCTAATGAACAGTCAAACGTCAGAGAGTTAGTAAAAAAAGACCACTGCTGTACTGCGCTCTTTATGCTTTTATATTACTGCTGGTTGGCAGCTCGCCGTCTTAATATTAACGATGGATATTGATAACCAACAAACAAACTTATAATATTACACTAGCTCTACATTCAGTTTTCAAAGGATTCATTCGCACCACAACAAGAAAAAGCAATAATATGCAATAAGTAACATGTTTAGAGACGATAATGTTGCTTTTTGTGATGATGATGATGATGATGATAATACTGATGATGATACTTTTCTATTTCTCCTCGATAATTATGTTGATATTACAGACATACTAGCAGCTTCTTGAAGCAAATGCTACTCTTAAGTAAATATGAGCTTGCCACGTATGACTGCAATGACTGCATATATGCATGTACATAGGTATGTATTTTGTACCACGCTTTGGCGCATGGTGCTCGTAAGTGCGAGCGACTGCACAGGCAGGGCAAGATAATGAGCTTTGATGTCGGTTCTTTAAGGTGACGTTTCCTGTGCATTTCTCAGTTTATTTTTGAGATAACGATCACTGCAACCTGTAAAAATATGTTATGCTATATTATATCATGTAGTGGCAACGTTGACTCTGTTTATAGGTAAATAAATGTGCTTGTAAAATGCAAATATTTTTGGCATGTGTAATTATTAACTTGAACTCACATCATTTTATATTTTATTTCCACATATTTTAAAAGTTAAACTGATTGCAAAAAATAGAATCTTGTGTAGAAATATGTAGCACGGGATAAATGAGATTTTAAGGTGCTTGTTATTTTACGTGAGACTTTTTTTACGATTATTTGGTGGTTAGATTTTGTAAAAGCAAACAAAAAAGTGTAGCAATTGTAGCATTATTTTCAGTGGCTGCTGATGTTTAAAATACAGGTAAACTGGTGATGTCTTGTCTTGTATGCCTGACCGCTGCCTGCCTTTGGTTAATTTTTATTTCAGGAAAGGTAGTGTACAAAATAAGGATGCCCATTACTCACTTTTTTTATTACTTTAGTCATGTTGTTCATGAAATTTTAGGAATGTAAATGGAATCGATTTGAAAAATAATTTTTAATGTTTCCAACTGACGACACATAAAAATAGAAAAAATAGAATAAACTGTTGTAATAGCTTGGAACTCTTTTGACTTACGTTAGTTGTGTGGCTGTAAGTGCATCATTATTATTATTATACACTACGGACGTGTGCAAAAGACGGAAAGAAAAAAAAACTTGCATAATTTATTATTTTCACTTTTAATTTCTTTCACAATCTACGTACAACAAATATGAATCGAATTTAACAGAGAAGGTTATTTAAGGTTATTGTTTGTGCTTATGCATATCAGTGTTCATACTACCTATTATAAATACACAGTACCAAGCTCTAAAAACACTGTTTTTACTCATCACCATGAAATATAGCTGACACAACAGCAACTCCACTAATACCTTTGTAATTGTAATTATAGCTGGCGATGTGGGGAAATAAACTGGCTTGTCAGATTGCTGAAGCTATTACAAGACATGCTTTCAGGAAAATTAACCACACTTCTCATTACCTTTTCTTCTGTTAAAATGCAGCGTACCTTGTATGTGCGCATGTTGCAATTAAGCGTTCAGCCTATTAGTAACACGTATCAATCAGAAATTAATTTAGACGTGAAATTTACATGAAGCAAAACCAAAAAACTGAAACTGGTTCGTCGGACTCAAGAAATACGCATGCGTGGTAATGTAATAGTTTTACATTTATGATTACAGCACGGTTACATCATCAGCTACTTTACGCATTAGTCAACGTTGTATGCTCCTGAAAGTGAAAGGTGGCAATAATTCTTTTAATGGAAAGCTTTTAAGGTGTTCTACATACAAGACGAAATTGACATCAATCTTCAATGTTGGAAATCTTTGTTGCACCAAAAAGATTTGAATAAAATTACAATATAAAAGATGTTACTCTGAAGTTTGAATCAAACAATGATGATGTAAAACTGCATCCGTTTTTTGAAGGTGGTTGATACGTGCAGTTCAAAGTTTAAAAAACCTTAGTAAATATTACGAATATAAATTAGTAAAATAAGGAAAAGCTTCTTGTCTTAACATTTTATCAGTTGCAGACGATAAAGTTATTAAAATAATAATATTGCAAGTGCTCAGCCGTTGTTGTCATACTTCTGTAAGCAATTTTTCAGACGAGTGCTAGAGAAACTAGTAATAAAAACAGCTAGCCGCCCGCGCTGGCGCTGAAGGCCGATTTACAAGAAAACAAAAGCTCAGCGAAGAAGAAAATTGGACAGTATCGTAAATTTGTGGAATAATATATTAGAAGTCTGTTTGTGTGCTGGGTTTTTTAAGTACTAATGTAACTTTTATGTACTTCAACAGTATAACACTTGTTATAGCCGTATCACTTAAAATATCAATTACTATTATTTTTAGAAGCTCTAGAAATTCCGAATTTCCCCATAATTATTGGAAAAATGCGATTTTCTCTTTGAGAGCAGAACATCCTATTAAAAATTGTTCCTTCTTTTTTTTACCATTTTAAAGTATTTTTGTAGCTTTGTTGCATGCTGGTTTAGTTAGCCTTGCTTATGACGACAGCCTCATAATAAGTCTGTAGAAAAACGCTGTAATAGCGCTAGTTGCAGGTATAGTTCATGATTTTTGTGAGCTTTAAGCACGCAAATCATCAGCTTTGATTACTTTAAAAAACACAAGCGTAAATATTGCCCTTAGTAGTAAAGTTGTGAGTAATAAAAAAATCATTGCGAGATAACATCCAAAGACTTTTTTTCAGCCATAATTTGTAAGTTCTGAAGACGAACCCAGGAAATTGCAAATTAAATCGTTTAATGCGACTAAAAATGTTAAACTTTTTTTTCTTTCACAATACTTTAAAAGAAATGAGAGAGGAAACTCCACGCTGGCAACGTTCTCACGAAACCATAATATACTTACACTACATTAACGTACTGCATATCAAAGGGATTTTTACATTGCATTTTTTTCCACCCGTCTCGATCGCACCATACTGATACTGAAGCTATAAACTACATAGTGTAGTTTTGAAGATGTACATAGATGGGTTCATTTTAGATTTTCATCTTGGCAATTTCTGAAGGGAGAATTTAACAATGATTTTTGTTCAAATTTGTTCAACGAACAACAACATAATGACAGGTGTATATACGAATTTTATCATCACTTCTATGCGTACATATGCGCATCGGGCAACGGCTTGCTTGCTTTTATCATGCTTGTGTGCTCATCTCCTTCTTGCACACCAATCTAGTCTTGATGATGGTTAGAATGGTGGTTATATTATGGGGGTGAAGCTGAGATCAAAAGCATAACGACAAAAAACTGTAAAAAGTAAAATTTAATTTTACTGCTGCTCAGCTCCTCTCATCTTTCCTCTTATTGCTTTGATTATTACCATTGTTTACATCACGCTTTACTATCTCTGTAGTGAGCTTCACTTTTACAAACTGTTCATACATCATAAAACAATAACGATTATAGTATTTAGTGCATCTTGTTGTTTGAGTAGAAGATACACAACATTGATTGGAGAATCTTCTGAAGATTTCTTTTGGTGGCATTATGTATCGTGTTTCCCTTTTTCTTGATACAATCCGAGAAAGCAGAGGTATTTTTCTTACAAATCTTCAATTATACACATATTTTTTTAAATTATCAAAGTCATAGTAGTGCCTATTTAATATTTCTTGGTAGATTTTGTCTTATCGTGTAAAAAATGCCCCGCATGCGCATGTAAAAAAAATAACTCCCAAAAGCATGTATGCAGTTTCTTGTTTGTACACAACTATTTCAAAATTATTATCATCTTAACGATTACTAATTCGTTAATTTACTAGCGGAATAAAATAATAGTTATTAATCTGCTGGTGTGCCAAACCATGACTGTGTGGAGTTGTGATGATGATATTTTTATACTAAGCCCTTACAGACTATACCTCTACGTGCCTGTATGTAATGCAGAAATTAATGTATCAGATTGTGCCATATTTTTGATACTAACATTATAAAAGTGTGTCCATCAGCATTTTTGATACTGGGTAAAAGGTAAGCATGTATGATAATAATTTTTTTTGTGCAATGGAACTACTTAAACTTAATGACTTTTCCGACTTTCAGCTACATGACTGTAGTAGTCAAACTACAAGTACCCAAACATGATTCTTACACAAACTTATATAAATTATCAAAAAAAATACGACAGACTGGAAGAAGTATGCTTGTTGTGGTTGGTCATTGTAAAACCTTTAAAATGATGATAGATGTGTTTTGAGATAACAAAGTTTACTGCTTTTATGAACTACTACTACTACTACCGAAGATGTTGATCGTTGTGTTGACTAAAAGGAGATGAGCAAAGTATTTTGAAGGTTCTTATTACGTTGATTTCGAAAAATTATTGCAGCCTGCTTTTTTATACGAGAAGAAGAAGAACGTGCTCGTGTATGTATGTATGCACTACATGAGTTGTTGTCGTATACATACAGCTTTAACGTTTTATTACCTGTCATAATGGAATTGACCATTACAAAGTTTCGCTTTGTAGCCATTTCTCTTTTTCATCAGTTTTAGATTGCTAGTTTTGGAGAAAAAAAATTCAGTTTACACAAGTTCCTTCACATACATTTTACAGCTGAGGAAAAGGAATACTAGCTACTAAACGCTTCCTTCCTTCGAACTCCTTCTGCTGATAAAATATCTCATAGTGACCTTTAGTATGTACCTACGTACACACGACAGGCCCACTATCTGGAAAAGCTAGCGATTCTTTAAAAAGATTTTGCTTCAATCGTTTACTAAACATTGGCAAGTATTAGCTGTTGGTTTGCTATGCGGAATATATGGTAAGCTTTTTTCGGTACATTAAGTATTTTTTTTAGATATCCATCTTTGCCAGCCAAAAAAAAGCATCTCGCTCAGTTAGCTCACTACTGTGTAATACAGCAACTCCCAGAAAGCTTGCAGATATCGTAATGATCCTCTTCCGACACAGAATTGTATTTTGTATAAATTATGTTAGCAGAAGGATAAGAGATAATAAAGAAAGGGCTCACCATCATCATCGTGATGACCATGTCTTATGTATACCTTACTTTGTGGGCCATGAATCGTGGCTACATGTATAAATATTATGGCAAAATCATTTGTAAGATTGATGTATATATACTAGCAATAACACTAACTACATTGACGTAACAGAACATCACGGATTACACTAATTTTTTTGCAAGTATTTTTGAAAGCAAGTCTTGTAGATCATGCTTACTTGCTTATTTGAGTTTGGTACTTTTACTTGCTACTTACGTGTGCCTGCGTGTAATCAGCAGCAGCATCATGTACACACTTTTTGAGTACTACAAACCGTGACGAATGACTTTTTCGCAGCGCATATTTTCTCACTATGTAAAACAAAGAGAGGTTTTTTTCGAGTCACTTCTCGCATACATATTACTCTCATTTTCCTGCAAATACACTCTTACACGGAAACGTAAAATATATAAATGCATACTTATATGTACGTGCTCTTGTACGCGTAAAAGTTGTTGTGTATCGTGTATGTACACACATTGTGATAGTGATATCATTAAGATTTTTACTGATGATCACCATCAAAGAAGTATAAAGAAAAAAAAGAAGATAATATTTTATTATGTACCTACCAACCTGTTCCAGATACACGTGTATCATTTATGCACGTACTGGTAAAAGAGTGTGTGGTAGGTGATGAGGTACTTAAGATACATTTATTTTTCCAACTGATGTTGCTTTCTTTGCTTTTAATCGTTTCAAAAAAGTGTAATAAACGATCAAATAAAAATTCATGGTGAAAATCAAAATCAAGATACAAGTGACTTTTGTTTGCATATTAACAATCTCCATTGAAAATGTTGGTGGTTTTGTAGTAATAAACTTTCTGACTGTCAGCTGCAAAGTGAACATGGACAAGCTCAAAATTATACTGCTTTTTGCCTCAAGTGGTTTTGTTCCAGGGATGGACTGAAATGAAGACAAAAAAGAAATGAATGAAAGTATAGTTGCTGGTGATTTTTCAGGGTCGCATCACTATATAATCTTTTTTACATTTACCCATCATGACCTGTCTTTTTGCGTATATGTAATCTGTTTGAATTGTAGCAACGAAGCTGAGGTGATACTGTCTCGTTGTTTGGAACACAACACAGAGTGATGATGAAGTTGTGTGTAATGAGGTTTTCTCTTCTCATTTTTTTATAGGTAATCACTCTTCTTCTTGTTTGTATTTATTTAAGCAGAGTGTTTGATAAGGTTGATGAAATGAAAGTCAATATGTCATCGTTTGGAGAAAAGAAGAAGAATGCTGAATGAAATACAGCATCAGCAGCATCATCATTACCACCACCATCGCATCATCACAACGTATACTAGGCAAGGCATATCAGCAGCAGCAAGTCAACAATACAATGCCAAAGCATATGTCATTGTATTATATAGCTGAATGCAAGATTACATTTTATGAATGTACACCTAGCAGATATGCACTATTATTATTTGGAAGCAATATGCTGGTGATGATAATGACGGCTGTTTTTTTTCTCTCTCTTCTTGGAGAAAGAAATTTTTTCGAGTGTAATAAATTGTTGGCAGAAGCCGAAGCATTTTTTTGAGTTGTGTGAATATATCTTGACGAAATGGATGGATGGCTGGTTGAATGCTTCCACTGGCGTAGTGTGTAGTGTCGGTGATGTGATGATGAAAGCATCTTCCTCAGCATGCCTACATATCTTCACATTATTATAGGTATCCGTATGTACTTGTTTGCTTGCACTATTTTCTTTTCCCCACTCACTCACTCAGCAGTAATGGTAATATCTCTGCCTGTTTCTTTTTTTCCTCTCTCTCTCTTCTCCCTACAATGATGATGGTGAAAGACACTATCTCACACGAAAAATACACATGAATATATACATGTACATACATATATCCCATGCCATCCCATCATCAGCATCATCAGCATCATTGCATATCGTCATAAATACCACATTCATTGTACAGACAACACCAATATTGTAAATGGATGGTATGCTCTCTCAGTGCAATTCAAATACAATAAGGACACACACATACAGAGAAAGAATGATATAATGTATGTGTTTTGAGTGTTTAAGATGATGATGTGATGTTAGTAGTAGTAGTGCAGTGTCGGCAGTTCACTCACTCACAGTCATCTTCTCGCTCTGACTGACTCTTTCTCTCTATTGAAAAAAGAAGGACTTATCTGGCCAAGCAGATTGAATATATTTCATATGATGTTTCTTGAAAAATCAAGTTCTTATCAGGAGGATGGCAGGCTTTCTGCCAGTGTTTTCTGTCTTCCTCTCCTTTTCTTTCTCACAGCCAACTTATACCCATATTACACTATTATAGGACACATTCATATACACTCACTATTCCATGCTACATCAACATCAAAATGTGTTGTGTTGTGAAGAAAAAAATGTCTCGGATGAAAAATCTGCGAGCAATCGAGTGTGGATATCAATGCCAAACACCAAACATAAATTTCATGTACGCGTCTTTCGTCGTTTTTTTCTATAAAAAACTACGTCTATGCATATATCCATAATAATATAAAAATTCTGTGTACACTCATCTAGCACATACGTACATACAATCACATATGGATCTCCTTGACTGTGTGTATGGGGTGTACGTGTACATCTTACTTACTTTCTCTTTTAACTTGGCGTAATACCTTTTGTCGCTCCTTTCTCCTTCACATACTAACTGCCATGACTTGCAGTATTTATACAGGCATATTGTGCAGTACAAAATATCACACTTATGTCCTCTTCTTCATTTCATGTATATAATTTTGCTGGTAGGATGATAAAAGCTGTAGGAAAAGTAGTAAGCAGCTTCCCAGATAAAATAATAATACATCTAATACATCTTTTCGTTAACTTGTTATTTATACGGATATTTAAGGGAGCTGTGCTTCATGGGATCCGTATTACTTTTAGGGTACTGCAAGTAAACGACCGTGTACAAGACAGTTGATAAGGGCATCATCATCATAACACATGAAGTTACTTGGCTGGAAGAAAGGGATATCTGGATGATGTGAGATATGGGATAGGGAGGAATGCAAGAAAAATGGGAACGAAAGGGTTGCTTTCATTTTTCGTGTTGCTGATGTAATGATGAGAGTAGTAGTAGTAGTAGTAGCGGTGGTAGTACCTCAAGTTTCTTTGTTCGCAATGGCTTTAAGCGCACAACCCAATATCATCATAAAGTGGTCATTCACTGCACTCACTAAATAAATCACAAGAGTACATATTATATGTACCTACGTATGTGCATATTATGGATATAATATATATTTGGTATGTTTTATCCAAGTTGTACACGATATTTTTTACAGTATAAAAAGTATTGGATGATGGTCGATTGATGTAAGTCATCATAAAGTTCCAGCAGCCTGTTTTATTAATGCAATTTTTCCTTGTCGTGATAGAAGGTTGTAATCAAGCTAAAATATTACAACGAAGCAACAAGAGCATCAAGTTGCTCGGTATAAACAATTTACAAGTGGTACTGCTTTTTCCTGTTAAGCACTCCTATGATCTTATCAAGATTTTTTGGTCATGAAGGTTGTAATCAAGCTGAAATATTACAACGAAGCAACAAGAGCATCAAGTTGCTCGGTATAAACAATTTACAAGTGGTACTGCTTTTTCCTGTTAAGCACTCCTATGATCTTATCAAGATTTTTTGGTCATTGTGAAATTTCATGCGATTTTAATGAGCAGGAAGCACTTTGGTGAAAACATGATATATTTTTTTTGCTTTGACCAGTAAAACAGTGCTGTCTGCACAGCATCACTCAGTTTTGTTCTAATAGGATCGATGGATAACACCGTCTTTTACAAAAACTATATATTATGGCATTTATGTATTTATTAACCTTAACTTTGTACTGGAAAGTTGCCATATTAGTAATAAAATGAATTTTTACAGTCGACTCCGTCATGAAATTTTAAATTGTTTAATTGAATCCTCCTTTTTTTCCAGTCACTCAGTGGAATTGGGATATAAGAAGGAGAGACACGTGTTTCAATGGAGTTGATTACGGGAACAAGTGCATGGGTACGTTTATTAGAGTTAAAACTATCCGTTCTTTTTCTTTGACATAAAATGGCGTGTAGTGTGGGTTGAGCGCATAAAAGTAAGCTACCACTCATCATCGCATAAAATATTAGCAAGAATATTACCGGCGGTATCAGAGAAAACAAGGAGGTAAATGTTATACGTACATAGTACATATAGCCAAGTTTGACTCTAGTAAGACATGATATTGCCTTGTAAAAATACGCGTGTATATGCATTTCGTGTGAAGTTTGCCGCAAAAGGCACAACCCGTGTTTTCTTGTGTGGAAAGGCAGAACTGGAGATAATTGCCCTGAATAATAAAATCAAGGTATTTGATATGATGTCGATGATGGAAGGGTAATATTATTGGAACTGTGGAAATAATAATCGTGCTTGTAGATGTCCAGGTAAGATATTAATTAGTTTTTTAGGTTGGAGAGGAAAGAAAATGTATGCATTAAACTGCCCACTGCTCAGAACCGTGAGGCTATTTACATAAAATTTCTTCAAATGTACATTCAGTCTAGAATTGAATATAAATTATCATAAGCATTATATTGTACTACTGAAATGAAGCAAAAACTAACAAACATGAAAAATGGTTTATCCGAAAAATAAAATTACCTTTGATAGTAGTAGCACATATTCATCGCATATTATACACCCTTCACGTCTACTACTCTGCTAAAAAAAGAATGCATAATTGATATGCTACCAGCTGCCTACTATCGATACATTGCCCAATCGGTGCAGGTGAATAATTTAGCTCCTTCTGTCTCCTATTGAGTAATCATAACAATCTTTTTCCTCAAACATGTAAATAAATAAGCATAATTGCAAAGGCAGGTCGTATTATTTGAAGCCAAAATTGATATTCTTACAAGCAAATACTTACACATTACTACTGTCTGTAGCATCCACTTGGTTAATTTGTCACGTACAAAAAGCGACCCAATAAGAGCAAATCTTAAATCTTCCTTCACAAGATTGTCAATTGTGTTGTTGAATGACACACAGGAAAAGCGTCTGGTGGTGGCTTTGCTACATTTTTGTTATCTTGATGTAAACTGTACATTTGACATTCATTCAA
>JAHZMZ010002345.1:0-10988 GCA_027743805.1 Lepidocyrtoides sp. E14 | reverse complement strand
AGGTTGAATTTTGCATAATTTGATAGGTTCAAATAAAGGTACATACGACAGTTTTTAAGGTTACTGATTAGTGAATATTATGACAAAAATAGCCGCACATATAAGTTTATATCTGTTTGTCGTGAGTCTTGGTTCATTAATTTATCCTGATTATATAATTTTCAAATAAGTCATTCCACGAAAAAAAAATCTCTACTATGAATTGCCATTTGTTAAGTAGGTTGATTTGATAAAACCGTGATCAACCTGTTTTGATGTGCGGTATCAAAATTTTATCAAATTAAATGTAGGTGTGCCCTCAGTCATTGGAATGTATACATAATGCATAGTACCAGTATGACTTATTTTAGCTGTGTTAATGTGCATGTTAATCTGCGTTACTTCATATTGGCGACGCCTTGACGAGGTTCCACCACAGAATTTGAGCATTGTGATAAGTAATTTTAATTGATATTAAAGTAGTATTCAATGTATTTTGTATCGCTATGAATTTGATCTACACATGCACAATAGATATCAGACAATAATTGACATCATTTAATAATCAGAACTGAAACCAATTTTTACAATGTCACATTCGTTGACAAACTAAAAACACAAGATCAAACAAACACTTCCACTCACAACGGTTTTTGTCCAATGATATGAAAGCAAAAATTTCTCTCACTACGCTGCACCATGAAGAAATTTTTTTTGCAGCATTACCAGTACAAACCCCACTTGCTGATTCACGCACCAGCAATACTAGGTGACCAAATGTCAAGGATCAAACATGCAGTCGCTTACTGATAAAACCAATAAACTCAAGTGACACTGACCACTATATACAGTATAAATGTAACAGAGAAGGTCATTAAAAGACCACAAACTTACAACTTCAACATCATTAGTCGTATGTACTTGTGTTAATAAGGTGAGTGTGCCTTCCTAGTTTCTCTATTTAAGCAATTGTAGTAAACAAGAGCAAAAAGGCTTGCTTGACAGCCAATAAGTAAAACTAATGAGGAAACTGTCGAGAAGAACAACAGCTAGCATACTTATCCACTTCTCAAAAAATCCGAAGAGAAATTATCGACACAACTACTATTGTCAACAGTGGTTTCATGGGGTAGATCACGCCATGTGTTGCTCTAGCCGCAAACTGATGATGATCATCGTAACGTTCCCAAAAGCATTTGCTCTCTAAACTTTCTTGTGTTTCATAGAATCAAAATAATTGGATAGATGACAAAATGTAAACTGAAACGAAAGTAGTCGGTAAAATATATAAATAACTAAACGTAGGCATGTACATATAATACGTAGCCAGTAAATAGGTATGAATCTTTTCGCTAACACTAGGTCTAGGTGTAATAATATTCTGTTGAAGTAGTGATTTTGTCATATAGTCATAATATACTCATTGAAATAAATGAAGTTGCAAACGTAAGCAGGTCAACTTTACGGGAAATTCTTGCTAGGACATTTCTCTTGTTCCTAAAAATGTTTAGGAAGTAACTATCTACAAAACTTGTAAAGTGAAAATATGCACTTTTTATCCGAATTGGACCGAGAGCTGTTTACTTTACTTCTTCTTGAATTATGTAGTAAATGAACAGTGAAAACTGAAAAACGATCAGTCAGTAGCAAGCAGCCATACGAAGCCAGAAGATGAGAAAAATGTTCACTTGAACTGATAAAATGAGGGTTTTCCTATGCAGTCTTTAGAAAACTGTTAAGCTTACTCACTTGATTCAACAAAATAACATTACGTGTTTTTGTCGTACTTATTTATACGTAGGCTTTAGCTATAATATATATAAAAACGTCATCAGGGTTGTTTCTTTCTTTTGCCACATTACATTGCTCGCATTTTTAGACATCCATCTAAGCTTCGAGAGTATATTCAATGAGACATAGCATAGCGCATAGAAAAGTCATGATTATATGACATGAGGAACATCTCATTTTTGGAACTGAAACATTATTTTTGCGGTGACTCCCCACGGACCTAAGGCATTTATTACTTTTCGTACACGTAGTCGTAATAATAAAACGTACGTTTATGTTCATAAAAACCTTTTACTGCTATAGTTTTTGTAGCACCTATGTACAGATTTCTATTCCTAAAAGCTTCCAAGAAGATCAACTCTTGCAATAATCAATCCTCCACAATGGTGCATGTAGCAGGTTACAAACATATATCATGTATGTGTATCAGTAAACTTGGCTGCAGATTAATCATATCAGTGTAGGTTATTAAAGAAAAGTTTTCTGCAGGATGTACCTAAAAATGATTTAAAGCCTCCACCGACTCAGGCAGTTTACCAATTTTTTTATATTGATCTGTATACCCTTTATTTATAGCCAGGCTGCTACACGGTTTCATTCAATTTAAAGAATATATATAGCATTGCATGTTACTGGAAATCTTCTGGAGTTTGAAACAATGCAGCCGTACTATGGGTAACTCCTTCTTCACATGTATTGCATATTGTATGAGGAAAAATGGTAGATGCACAAATTACAAATCAATAATAATAATACATATGCATCTATCTATGACTGAAATGATTTTCAGGTATTTTTTGCAGACTTTCAACATTATTAGAAGTGCTTATCAGTCAGTGCTTCTGCTTTTAAAATGATTTGTTACTCTAAAAGAAACAAGATAAGTACTGAACACACGGCGTACTTTAGCAGAGTAGCAGTCAAAATAAATGTTTTTCATGCCTGCAGAGAAGTCGAAGTCATGTCTGCATTTTTCTTAAAACAAAGCCTTTTATAACAAAATAGTGAACCTTTCAGAATGGATAAAAACATTTTTTTGTGAGTTGGGCCACTGAACACAGCTTCCTTTCAAATACAAAGCGCATATTACATTGAACTAAAAGACATGAACTATATTGATGCTTTGAGGAGGGCGTTTTTCTTTCTCTGTCTGACACGCTGCACGCTATCCTTGCTTAGACAGCTCTTCTAATAGGCAACGCGCATGTTGCTTCCTGAATGGGTCGCAATTTTACTAAAACATACGTACCTATCAGCAAAGTAGTGAAAAAATTTCAGCTCTGATTTAACATGCTTCTAAGACACGAGATCCTCTGCTATCAAGAATGATTACGGAATTCGGAAAGGTCGTTTCTATTTATGTGAGTTCTGCCATGAATGCAACTTTCACTACTGACAGCTTTTGTGTTAATGGCAATGGATTATCTCATTTATACACGTTATGTACATGAATGAATGGTTGATTGAATAGAGGTTTTTATCTTATTTATACATGTAAAAGCCAACTGAAAACAAGTGATCAATGACGAAGCGTTTCAGGCATTTTAAAGCAATATTCCAACCGACATTGATTTAGTCGAATGGTGTATGGATGGATTTAAATAATTTCTGCCAAACATTTTCATTTGTGCATACTATCATGAATGACTCATCATGATGATACACCAAGGTAAATGTCTTCTTAATGAGTACAAATAATTTGGAACAAAAAATCCGAAAAGCTTTATTGAAAGAATATGTACAATATTATAAATAACTTTTAGAATAAAAGTAGCGTCACATACCCGAGCAACTTTAAGACAAATGCTGGTGTCTCTCCCCCCTTGAATTCGAAACCCCCATGGTGGTCCACCCAAAAGTTGCACCACTTTCCGTGAGTGGTGAACTGGCGATTTAGTTTCCGCATTCATTGTTGTGATTTTCGGTACAGATGACCAAAAACGTTTAAAACTTTAATTTTGAATTAATCAGAGTCACTGACATTTTGCCGGTGCTACTTTTCTTGCTGCCAGACTGAAGTAATAGCGTACCATCGACCTTACATGTAAATATTTTTAGTCGCAGCTCTTCTTCTTGGCGTTCTATGAGCATTTTGTGGTTGCGTTTCAGTTTCAGCTATTCCAAGGGTTTTTGAATTAAAACAGCCACCGGTTTTGAAAACAACTGGCTTTCACTGTTGGTGAGAGTACGATTCTATCTTACACATGACAAGATGTGGCCATGCTTTCTATAGTATGACTTAATAAAATGAGGTTAAGACAAGTTCCGGAACTCGGAAGTGAGCAAATTTTAATTTAAACCATACCAGTCATATCATGTCAATATTTGTGTAAGATCAGTAAGAGTAAATACACTGCGTATGTATTTGGAACATTTGTGATTTCCCTTTCGTTTACGATTGGTAATTATGCAAAGACTTGCCGGAAGCCTTTCTCTAATGTCTAACATTTTTAACATTTAAAACACAACTTTAAAATAGTCGATTACAAAAAGAAGAAACATTGAACACACAGGTGTATGGTGAGATGAACTATGTTATTGAAGAGACTAGAAAATAAAATTGAAGGCTCGTTTAAGTTTGTTTAAGGTTATCAAGTTAAAATAAAATAGCAAGATAATATCACAGATTTCTTGTTTCGTCAGCTAGTACTGAACTTCATTCTTTCTTTTAATAGGAGTAACTTTTGAACTAATAGGTAGGCCCAGCACTACATGTACATTCTAGCACTTTTCACGCAAAATGTGCTACAAGGAACAACTATATGCAGGCTTTTGGTGTCGACTTGACAAGAGCAGTTAATGCGATAACAATTTGTGCTAATTAAATAACACAGGCACACGCAAAAATTTTGTGCACTACGTCTGGAATGCGTTAGCCAGAAAAAATCATTGCAGAAAACCATTGACTTTTTGTGTTCGCACTTCGCAGTGTGGTGCTTTCGCATGTCAATACATTGCTGCAGTCTTATAAGAAAGTTGATAAAATAGCGCAGTCTAATCCTCTTCTGTTCGTTTTCTCCAGGTTTGGTGATTAAATATGACGTATACTTTTTGTCTCTTATTTTGCTGCAGATGTCCATTGTCGCACCACATCACGAGCATATTCCTTTCTTTCTTTTTTCACAGACTCATGATAAACGGTCTTAGTATTTAATAACAAACAAATGAACACATTAAGACATTTTTTTATCTTACATTCAATATAATATATTATCACTGCACTTGGAGCCAGCCTGGCTGTCTTCAGATATATGTGTACAGTGCACAGCCGTCATTTTCCCCGGTTTTTTTGTCAATTTCTTGATCAATACTTCTCGGACAATACCGAATATCATCAGAGATGTCCGAAAAAGCCAGCCAAAGTCACCAGTAGTGTAGGTACATAGCCCATGAAATCTGAGGAAAACGAAAACTGTACCTTTGGTATCAACAGCTTTGAAATGCAAGACAAGAACGCTTGAGAGTCATCATTATGCTCATAATGAAGTCGAGAACGTGAGTTAGAATTAGGGCTACGATGAGCTTATAGTTTTGTGGTATATGAAATCAATGGGTTTCAAGATAATTAAGTATTATTTCCAAACAGATCAACAATAATCTTGGGATCATGTCTGTTGCAAAACAAGTAGTAGCCTCATTGGCCAATACGGCAATTTTTATATTTGACAATCCCGGGCTGTTTTACTCCGTTAATTTGTACGTTATACCAGCAAATGTGCTATTCTACTACAGTAAACCTTTTAACGTTTCATGAAGTCCTTTACTACGTGTAAAAGGTAAACATTTTTAAGTCAGAGGTTGCAAGGTAAAGATAGTATTACAGGGATTATTCTTAAACTCCTCCAAAGTCCTCATTACGCGGTATTCTTTTGATTTGACGTTTCCATTTTTAGTTTGTCCAATGAATTACCATTGCGAGAATAAACTTGATCCGATTGATTCAAATGAGCAGAGAAGAAAGGAACAAAGGAAAAAAATAGGGGAGAGAAGGAAATTTATCCAGGTGCACTGTGCAATCATAATCATTATCATAAGAGAACCCTTCCTTTCATCTTTCACACAGCTTTCCGTGCTGTTGGGATACCGATACCGAGAAACTACACTGCGCTGTTTGTCGCAACATGTAACATAACAGAGAAAACTTCAGTCTGTCTTGACTTGACTCTCGGCTTGCTTTGACCTTTTATGCATAGAAAAAGAGGAGGGTTACATAACTTATTGCGTTTATAGTTTTACTTTGATGACTCAGCTACTCAGCTCAATCTTGAGGGAAAACGATTAAGCCCCAAATTTTTAATGCATAGATAGCTTAATTGCATTTCGAACCTGTTGCAGTTGTGAGCTAGAGAGATTTTTATGTGCGGAGTCGATGAAGAAAGAATAGAATGATCAACCAATCTCATCATTATTATTATTGTACGGAGACTTAACGCCCATTTCCGCAATGTGTTTAGTGCCTGCACTTTCACACGTAATAAGTCATCAATGTCATCACCACCTTATTAGCGTCCGCCAAACCATATCATGCATAGTGCACAATTGTGCTGGTCTATGCACCATCAAGCTGCTACCTGAGACAAATATCAGGCAGCAGAAAGTGCGGAATATTTGATTTGCGGCTTGGAGCCTACCAAAAAGTATCTTTTATGCTTCAAATACACTTGTTTACTTTCGCTTATTCGGAATTTATTTGAAGCTTTGACAAGTACGACTCAGAGTATTTTTGATTGTAAGATAATAATAATATTTGAATTGTAGACAAATTTGAATAAAAAGTGCAAGTGCAAGTAATATATTTTCACAAGACAGGTAAGATTTGACATTGTTGTATTTTTGACGTAGTATAATAATAGGCTCATTTCAATTTAAAACAACCAAACGAATTCAACTAGTTAGTTGAATTGCACGTTTACACATTTCATTAAAGTGGTGTTAAAGTAAAAACGCTGTATATTTAGCATGTAGCAGTCACTTTTTATCATCTTGCATCGTAGTGGTTGGTGGTGCCCATTTGGCACGGTAAGGATGCAATAATATTATTATTGATATTTGTAAAATATAACACAATTTGTTCAAAATCTCTAGAATCGTAGTCCAAGAAGTCGGTCATGGCATCTAGAGATTTTTATCTCAGATACTACGTCGGACACAAGGGAAAATTCGGTCATGAATTCTTAGAATTTGAATTTCGTCCTGATGGCAAGCTCAGATATGCAAACAACTCCAACTATAAAAATGACACCATGATCCGAAAGGAAGTCTATGTGTCACAGGCAGTAATCAACGAATTGCGGCGCATTGTTGAGGATTCGGAGATCATGAAGGTTAGCATTGTGTATCATAATTTAGAATTAATGCAATCTTGGAACGTGTCCTCTAGTGAGTATGATTTATCCCTTGTACCTATTCATGAAAAGAAACTAGTTTTGGCTTCAATTTATGGTTGAATCCTTGTTTTAATACACACACAGGAAGATGACAATGCATGGCCAGTACCGGACAGGGTTGGTAGACAAGAACTTGAAATAGTCAATGGTGAGGAGCACATTTCATTTACTACTTCAAAGATAGGATCGTTGGTAGATGTAAACAATTCAAAGGACCCTGAAGGATTACGATGCTTTTATTATCTCGTCCAAGATTTGAAATGTTTAGTGTTTTCACTCATTGGACTTCACTTTAAAATTAAGCCAATCTAAGTTATCTAGAAACTGCTGCATGTAGTTTCATAATATTTTTCTAATGTTAGACACTGCATTGTAATTTTGTAATGAAAATAAATGTTTGAACTTAGCCTTTCTTTTATTGTTCAGCGTTAAAAAGCGTAATGAGTAAAAATAAATGCCCTATCGATTGGTGCATTTTTCTGTGAAAACTAATGCTAATGCTCCACAAATGAATGGTCATTTTTTTCTTTATCTACAGAACTTCATTTTCTGCAATTATGCAGGTATTTATGGCAGGTGTTTGTATGCTTGGTCATTTTGTTTATATAATGAATGAGCAAATATGTGTGCACTATATTTTTAATGTGTAATAAATAAACTTCATTACTATTATACATATTGAAGACAAGATAAAGGTTTATGGATTTATTAACTTCCCCCGTTCATTAAATTTGTACAGATTTCATTTTCCGATAAAGTATAGATAGACCTATGGGATGTACTTTTACACGTGCTTTTGTTATGAATTTTTACTCAAATTGATTTACATGACGCAAAATCTGGAGTGACTTTTCTCTCTCAATTGAAAATATCTACACTAGTTTTAAGTTTTAAATCCAGGCTGTATTGACTAACTATTTTGCGAACCAAATGTGGAAAAGCATGTTCAACTGACAAAACGATATATATTATATACTTAATATATAGCTACGCACATACCTATGTCAAATACATGGATCAGAAAAATCAGAACGTAAATACAAGTTAAAATGATTAGGGATTATATATTTAGGAAGCATACTATTTAATATTATTTTGCTTAACAAATTTTGAATTTAAAAAAAAATCATCAGTTGCTTGCTGGTATATAAGTACATATTATAACTAAACACTCTAAGCTATACCAGAACAATCGTTAAGAATAAGAATACTTTTCGTTAAAATAAACGTAAATAAAGAGTTATTAGAAAAAAGAGTTATGATCTTGTTTTCTTCTCATACCGCTGCTTCGGTTCATTCATATTCAGGCATCGAATCGTTTATTTTTTATACTTAACACGGAACGTTAAGGTTCAAGATTACCACTTTTGCATAATAGACAACTTACACATTTCTATTATTACTATTTCATTTAGTTTGGCTTTGTGCATTTTCATTTCGCATTTCATTCATTCTTCTGTAAGAAAAGTGAGTACATACATTGATAATAAAGTTTTTAATAGTTTTATCAATACATAGAGAGTTTAAAATTTAGACAAAAAACGTGAACATGTAAAATTTCCCTCGGCAATAATACATACTGACCCTAAAAATTGACAATGCCACTAAGATTCGATTGGAACGACTCCCAGAAAAACTAAATCTATTTTGAAACAATAAATCGTTTTCTATATACCTGCGTTACAATAAGAAAAAGTGTCTACGCGCTAGGTCATGTAATCACGTGTGTCGTGTGTCATATGTCGTCATTAACCATTGATAATAAAAACTGCTTACTATAATAATTATTAACCAGCACGCTTACTCATATAATTAATACCTGTCGTATTTAGTAAAGACCTACGATTTCCCTATAACGAAAAGGAATATAATAATTCTATACTTAATCTACATAATAAGAATTTGTTTTATTACTGTTAGCTTTTGGTATGTATTGCCGCAAGAGAGGAATTTCTAGCAGCCGCGACCGTAACCAGTAACGCTTGAAAAATTATAGCCAAGTATACGAATCAAAGGACAAGATCCTTAGCTTGCTCCCAGGGGAAAATATTTCGTCCAAAATGACCATAAGTACTAGTTTGCTGATAAATTGGTTTGCGGAGCTCCAAGTCTCTACATACAAATTGAAAGAAAAAATATTAAGAGAATATTCAAGCATAGTCTGTATTTTGCATGAATTCACAACATTATCGTTGAAATGGAATAATAGGAGATTAACATGGAGTCTTTGCGCATTCCAATGAATATGTATTTTATTTTTCAACTATTTTCATACCATGGGTCCTCCGATGATAAAATTACCGCATGGATTAATGTGGTAAACGGTAGAATCATCCAAGTATTTGGCAGGAATCACCTCTTTGATCACCTGAGTCATAACTTCTTCTCGCAATTGTTCCAATGAAATTTTCTCTGAATGTTGTGTACTAACGACAACCGAGTGTACTCGAAGAGGAACACAAGCTCCATTATCCAAATAATACTCGCAAGTGACCTTTTTTTTTATAAAAAATCAAAGTAAGCGACATTGTTGCAAACAAGCATTACTTTCCTTTAAAAATTTACCTGAGTCTTAGTATCAGGGCGTGCCCACCAGAATGTGCCATTTCGTCTCAACTCTGACAAACGAGCGTTGAGCTTGTGAGCCAAAACAACTGTCAAGGGCATAAACTCTTCTGTTTCGTCAGTTGCATACCCAAACATAAGTCCCTGTTGACGATAACAGTTTAAAGGTAAAGTAAAGGTTTTCAAAAATTTCTTTTGCATATTACAGCAACCAGCAACCAAAATGTACTGATGAGATAACGTATATGAACAAAAATCAAACTATCGATAGTATAAACAAAAATCTACTTTATACATTTAAAATAATTTATGTAACTGTGCAAAAAGGCAAAAATGTCTCTCCTCTTTCCCTCTATTTACACATTGTATCAGACATGGTGAAAAACAAGAGCATATAATAACAATCAACAGTGCAGTGCACACGTCAGATATCTTGAGTCAAAAGTAAGTTAATTAAAATAAGGAATAAATGAGGAAAATTTATATGTTTCTGCCAATTGCTATATGGGTTTATAAGACCCTGACCTGATCCCCAGCGCCTATGTCCTCCGGATTTCTGTCCAAATGTACTCCAGCTGCAATATCAGGACTTTGTTGCTCCACAGCCATTAATATATTGCAAGTTTTGTGGTCAAATCCTGTGGTTCAGCATATTAAAAGTAAGTCAGATATTACGAGCTAAAATGGGCAAAGTAAATCCGGTCGTTCTGCTGAGCTCGCGCTTTCACTAAGTAGTATACAAATCTGCCTTAATTCTCAGTGTTTTCTATGTTGCTTTTTTGAAACTACATTTTGTTAAAATCATTATTTTCTAATGATTATATCTTACACTAAACTAACTGTAAAAATTGACGTTGTTTTAGTAAAATTACAAGTCGATCATCCAATGTTATAATATGTGATGACAAAATATATTTTAATTTTTTACACAGATACAAAATGTATGACACCAGTTTACGTGACACATTTGTCGCGGTGGAGGTTGCTGGAATGCCATTGCAATGATTAAATACCTAAAAATCATTATTAATTAGCCACCTGATCACCCGCCCCAACATCTGCATCATCTCGACCCACGTGAACTCCACTTGCAATTTCGGGGGACTGCTCTTCCAGTGCAACCAAAAGGTTACAAGTCTTAAAGTCGTATCCTATTACACATGGACAATTCAAGACCAATGTTCTCAATGAAATTTAATTAATTACTATTGCATATATTGAATTTATAATAAATGACATCATTTAAAAAGCACAATCACCACGTTC
>JAHZMZ010002344.1:0-17578 GCA_027743805.1 Lepidocyrtoides sp. E14 | reverse complement strand
AAAAATGAAGAGAAGAGTGTGAGTCATAAGAGGATAAGTGAGTAAAAAGAATCTAATAAAAAAATCTCATCTCGTTTGTCTTATGAGGAATGAATGTATAACAACGAGCTAAACTCCTTGAGGGTTGGCACGCGCATCCTAAATAACCACAAAAACGAGATAAACCATGAAAAGAAAAACTATTTTTTGTGACTTATTTCTGTTTTAAAAGAAAATGTGGTTGAAAAAGTTTTTGAAAAAAACAGACATAGTGAAGAGGCTACCTACACACATAATTTACGCCTTTGCTGGTCATCTATTTTGTAAAATATTTTAGTAGGAGAAAAAAAACTAACACTTGCTTGGAATGGTGTTGTGTAACTCACTAAAATAAATTTTGGCTGCAGCTGTAAATTTTTTTCTTCGGATTAAGTAATGCCAGAGTCGTAAAATAAAATGGCAAACTTGTTTACTTCCCTTGCTATTTTTTTTCTCAATGTGCCCCAACTTATGGCCCGATTTGCAAATTAAAAGGGAAAAGTAGGAAACACACATATTATAAGATGTCATGTCATATGTCAACTGGAATGGAGAAACAAACTGGAAGAAAACGAAAGAAACTAATTCATCTCGATTAACTTTTTTTCTTGAGAATGAGCAGTGGCCGTAAGTACTAAATAAACCTTTCTGACAAAAAAATACAACAGAATTTTACTGTTTGTTTGTTGTTTCTTTCTTCTTGAGGGATTTTTTTTCTCTGTTCGTTTTTCTTGGATTTTTATCAAAGTTAAAATATACAATATGTTTTGTATACGTACGAAGAAACACAAGGTTTTTATTCCTTCAGGGGACTAAAGGGGATTAGGGAAAAAATTGGAGCGACAATAATAGCAGCAACAACAACAACAACACAACAGCAAAGACGCAAAGGAAGTAAAAACTTTTTTTTTACCGACTGTAATAAAAACAGAAAAAAAGTGTTTTTTTTATCCAAGAGAAAATATCATCATCATAAAGAACCACTATGAACTAAAGAGTTTTGAAGAAGAAAAAAAGAACAAAACAGCAGTTCAGTCCAAGTGACTCAATTATTGCGTGGATGTGAATCTCTCTAGGGAAAATGAGAAGAAACAGAAAATGTAAACAGTAAATGCACACACACCAAAAAAAACTGGACATCATCATCGTGGAAAACTCGACAATGACTGGTTTTCTCATTCTCTTTGCTTTAAGTGTGTATGCTCCTTGGAGAAAATAGAGAAGAGTCACTTTTATGTGTTTTGGCACTGGACTTGTATTGTTGATGCTATACAAATAATATAACATTATGTACCTACATATATTTTCAAATTAGTCCTCCTTCCTTATTTTGTCTTATAATATCGTATAGAAAGGCATATTTATTTACATATTTTTTTCTACTTTTCAAATGTATTTTTTCTTTTGCTACGTTCACTACTACTTACTGTCCATGTGTCCACTTGTGACTTTTTCCTCTGTGGAAAAAAATAAGCAAGTTGACGTGATGAGAAAGTTGCGTGCGTGACTAGTGAGAGTATCCATTCCTTTTGGTACGTTCACTACTACTTACTGTCCATGTGTCCACTTGTGACTTTTTCCTCTGTGGAAAAAAATAAGCAAGTTGACGTGATGAGAAAGTTGCGTGCGTGACTAGTGAGAGTATCCATATGGGAAAAGCATAAGAAGTGACTAAATTGTGTGGACAAAAAAAAGACAAAAGAGAGAAACAGAAGAGTATTATATGGAGTGAGCCATGTTCACCATTTTTTTAAATGTTAGCTGAAGGCCATACAAGCTTTGAAGCTGGCTATAGCACTGTGGCGGTGGCTGGCGTATGCACAGCAAGCTGCATGTGCTGAACTGGACATAACCGGGAGAAGAAAAAACGACAGGAATTTTTCTCGGAAGGAAATAAAGAGAGAAAAAAGACGAAATTTGGAGTTTGATGGTGGTGATGCTAGGTATAAGTTTAATTCAGTTTTGAATTAAATGGACTCTTTCTCCCTCTAAGAGAAAAAAACAAGACCTGTACACAATTCTTTTTTTCTTTTTATTCTCTCTCTCTCATTCATTTTTTTATTCTTCTGCGAAGTCTATTCTATATACACATAACAAACGGCTGCTGATGTACGCCATGACCGTGTAAAGAGGTACAAGTTGCGGTGATGGTGGTGTTGGCGTAGTATAAAAATGATGAAGAAGAGTCATAAATCAGTTTTCGACTTTCTCTTCACTTCCCATAATAAAACACGCAAAAAGGCCATTCCATTATTTTTCTAGAGAGAAAAAATATAAAAAAAAGTTTTCTCCTATGACCGTCCAGTCAAAACAACTTGGACGGCCATTTTTATTATAACTGCATAAAAAAATTCACATGTCCCATGACCAGAAGCAGCAGCAGCAGCAGAGACTACACTTTTTACTTCTGAAATTACATTAGATTTTTTTTCCATCACCAGTAAAAGAGAAGAAGTCGGTTGATGATGATGATGATGGAATATTATGGAAGGTGCGGGCGGGAGGGAATGAGGTGGAAGAAGCACAGGAAGATGAGGACCACAAACAACCAGAAAGAATTATACCTCATATAATATGTCATTCACATGCAATAATAATTTCAGAATACCCATACAAATAAATGGCTATCCTTGCACATTCTCAGCTCACATTTTTTACATTTCTCTTTGTCAACGCTGTTGCACTACGTATTAAACAAGTACCCTTTTCTACTTTTTATAGACATGAAATATGCAAATGAGACTGTTTTAAAAAAAGAGAAAGCAGCAGCAGTAGCTTTTCTTTCAAAAGAAAAAAAAGAATTAGTTATTTTTTTTTGACTGGACGCAAGTTAAGAAAAAATATTATTTCAAATAAATACAACAAGAGAAAAATTGGGCGATGGTGGTGGGTAATGCATGGCGGAAAGGGAAATACATTTATAATGGCTTTTTGGTAAAACTTAAAAAAACACATTTGAAAAAGTACTTGCTGAAGTGGCAGCTAGCAAGAAATATGTAAAAAAAATAACTCCATCTTTCTCTCTTTTCCATCCATTTATTTGCTCATTCATTTCATAATATGTATCCATTTAATGGTTGCAAGCATGCATGCATGCAAGCAAATGCAAGCACACACACAAGCCAAAGAGACCAGACCGTTCCGTATCGTTCCTTTGGTCGTAACTTGAGGCCAAATCCAATTTCCATCATGGGAATAATATTATTATTATTATCATGACAATTACCAACAAATTACATGAATTTCCGTTTTTTATTCCGTCCCAGCATAAAAACTCACTCAACTCTTGCCCACGCTTTTACAAAAAATGTACGCTCCGCTTGTTTTCCACTTTCCGTAAACTTTTTCATTCTTCATATTCTCCTTTCTTCTCTGCAAAAAAATATATATTCCTGTACCTTTCATATTATTTCTCCAATTCATTCCTTACAAGTACTTTAGTTTAGACCAGACCACCATGAAAGTGTTTCTCATTGTTCTCGTCCAGGGACTACTCTACAGCCGCCACTACTACTACTTCTCTCACTGTTCCATATATTTTCCTTGTGAATTTTTTAAAAGGCTCTCGCTCGCTCACTCTCTCTTCATCCGTCCGTCTCCTCGTGTGTGTTCTGTGCCTTATTTCGTCGTATTGGGCCTGTGGGACACCTTTTCCCTGGAACTGGAGTGGAGTTTTGCATAATGCCATATTATAGTATATGGTCTCAAGGCAAAAAAAAAGTTTTTTTTAACAAGACGAGACGATTATTATTTCGTTCTGCACACACATGTATTCATTTCTTTAATACGTAATGACTACTATATGGAATGATGATGATATGATATTACGATAATGTTGATGACGACGACGATTATGCCGATGATAATATAGTGCATATAATATGAAATGGAGCATTTTGTGGAAAAGCTTAAAGTACACACACAGGCACAATAATAACAACAGGAAAAAGCAGGCGGGCGGGTTATAACGAGGCAGGCAGGCCCGAACAGTCATCATCATCATCATAAACATGGAATATTGATAACAAGTAGGTACTTGAAAAAAATGCTTCAAATTTGAAATAGCAGTGAGACGATTTATGAATAAAAAATATGAATAATATGCATCAAATACAATATAAAATATACATTCATCAGTTATATTCATGTAAGACTAGCTATATAGCCGTGTGCTGTTTCTCTCTGTGTATATGTTTTGTACTTTTATGCAGCGTTTTCCTCAGACTTTGTGGCCTGATGGTGGCTCTTATTGCAAAAGAGATTATTATGATTATTGTTATGATTACTGATGTTGTGCTTGCTCGCTTGCATATTATCGTAATTGTAATCGAGTTGTGAGTGTTGTGTACACACATCGTAACGTTTCTTCCTCTTGTTCATAATAAAGATTACATAGTATGCATTGTTATAATAACCACACAATGTAAAACTACGTGTAGAATGTACAAGAAACTTTTAAACTTGCCCCAAAACAAACTAAACTCCACGTTGAGTATGTGTATTATTATTATTATTATTGCATACTCATAATAGACCTTAAGCAGGAGATGAAGAAACAAAGTATGTAAAACAAGCAACAGAATAGTATGGCAAAGTAAATGTAAAAGTGATGAAGTTGCTTCTTCGTCTTCTACTTTTCTTTAGATTTTTTTGGCTGAATTTTATTTTGATTTACATTTTGGTGAATGAAATGGAAATAGGTAGAAAGATGAAGAGAAAAAAAATGGTCAGCAATTTCTGCTGAGAGGAGCAGCAGCAGCAGCAGACTGTTTTGCTTGCCTGCTTATTAGCTTTTTAAAAGACGATTATACTATTTGCATTATTGCACATAATTACAATGGAGACCGGTGAAGAAGGTTGGAGTTTTGGATTTGTTTGATGATGATGGTGAGTGAGAGGAGCAGTTATAATATATACGTGTATATATAGCAAGAGAGTTTTAGTTCACTTTGCTAAGCCTGTGTTTTTTGGCTTATTCATTTGATTTCTCTCTTGGTTCAAGTTGATATGGTGGTATAAAAAAATACCCACTTTGCTTGGCTCACGGCTCTTTAGATTAGAAATTACTTATGCATATGTATGTATTTATATGTAGAAAAAAAGTAGGCTTGTGTACATAGTTAGCTAAAGCAGGTATTCTTTTTAAACTAAACTGCTACAGTGAACATTTTTATTTCATTTTTTTTTCATGCGTGGTCAGTAATAGTAGTAGTGGTGGTGGTGTGCTTGAAGCAAACAACTCAATGAAGAAAAGAGAAAATCACAAAATCAGCTTTTGTTTGATGGTCAGCAGTCAGTAAAATTACACAAAAAAGGTGATTTGATTTGATGTACTGGTTGTAAGTTGTGGCTGTTGTTGATGTAGTATGTAGTAAAATGACCAAAGGCTCTCCATATTATATACCTGCTAGCCAGCTTGTAGTAAAAAAAATATGTTTGAATTGAAAGGAACTAAAGTAATAATAATGATGTAATGGTCTGAGAATGAAGAATAATATATTGTGATGCTGATGATGACGGTGATATTGCGATATCCCTTGTTTTAATGCTTATAAGATGATCCTGTAATGATTTTGAAAATACTTGAAATGTTTTTAAGGAGTAGCCTCTTAAATTTGATAGGGTACATTACATTTTTTACATATTACGCGTGAATTTGATATGTCGGTAAAAAAAAGAAGAAGAAGAAAAATGCTATCAAAGTATCTTGAATCTATCAACAACCGCACATAAAACATCATCACCCCCATCACCTGATCAATAATAATAAATGTACTTTGAGAAAAATTCTCTCTAGGGGCTTTTTTAGGGGCCTGGCTGGCTAGCTTTTGCTTATGCTTGTCAGGTGTTTTGTATAATATTGTTAACTGAATATGCTCACTACTTTTTTTATATTTAAATTTTTATTTCCACTTTAATCGCACAAATGTACAAATAATTCTCAATAATGTAAGTAAATGATGATGTTTTATATCAACAATGGAATGGGTGCAATCATCCCATCAAACAAAGTAAAATAGTTAGATAAATTATCAAGATGATGATGACCATGATGATGATGCTAAGCTGACCAGTTAGTTTTGCATGCAGGAATGAAGGTACGATAATAATAATAATATTATGATCGACCTGCAATTGAAAATTGCAGCAATGTTGCTGCTGATGATGATGATGAGATTTTAGGTAATTGCTGTTTGAGTGAAGTGAATGCACCTTTATACAAATACAAACATATTTTTGGTAACGTACATTGGCAAAGTACAATAAATGGTGAAACGTGAAGTAATGTAGGAAAAGAACATTCAACATGTTTCTCGGTCTGTTTTTTTTACATGTATGTATGTTTTTCCACATTTTTAAATAGTTAAAATGAGCATACATGCATAAATACATCGAATGCAATTGCATTTAACGTTTAGTACATGGCATTGTTCTTGAATAGAATAATACCAGTTTTGCTTTAAAAGAAAGACGAAAAATCACCTCACGAACTGCGACGATCATCTTGAAGAACAACACCTCCAAACAATCCTCCTTTAAGAGAAAGAAAAAAAACTAGTACAGAAAAAAAGAAGGGGAAATATGCATAAAATAGCGATAAAACGATGAGCTAGTTATTGAGAAAAAAATATTTAAAAAAGATTGTACCTTTTGGAGAAAAAAAAACCGAGAGAATTTGATATACCAATAATACAATTTTAAGTACCTAGTTTTAAATAACAAAGTGTATAAGGTAGTTTGACTTGTGTAATCATGATTAGTTATGTTATTATGTGCTTGAGCAATACTAGATAATAATAATCCAGAGAGAAGAAGAAGAGCATCATGATGATCATACTCTGCTCATCTATCTCGTTATTGTTAAATAAATTGTAAATCAGGCAGGCGGATCTCTCCTCGAGAACGACACGATGAATGAACCATGTCGGTACGGTGTAGATCGATCCGTCGGTGAATATTGCACTCGACTCTGATATATCTTCTTTCTTTTTTTCTGGATTGAATTTATAAAAAAAAATGTATGATATATTACGCAAGTTAGATAGTATGCGCTTTTTTATGTGTACGTACGTGTACCTTACCAAACTAACTGAACTGCTTTCTTCTTCATCATCGTTTTCATCTTCAGCTGCTGCTGCATTGACCACAGTCGGTATATTTTTTTTTCATTCTTTTGAAACTGTAAAAACAAATTGCATTTTATGAAAAGGGGAAGTCCTCCAACATTTCACATTGTTTTAGGGTTTTTGCTCGGAGCAAACTCAATCGACTAAGAAGAACAAGAAGAGGACGATGATGACGATGACGACGACGACGAGCCCAAAACAAAACCAGAACCGCATGATCATCCTCCATATTTTTCACCATGATTATTATCATTATCAACATAAAAAAAACGCTCGCTCTCTATATTCTGTTTTGCTCATCGATCTAGTAAAATGGAGGAGGATGGATGGAATAAATCGACATGATCATCATCATCATCATCAAAAGACGAGGACGATATATTACGACCTTTTTCATCCGCTAATTCACCGTGCACGACCAGGCTATTTGGGTGCATTAACGAGTCCTCTAAAAAAACTTAACTTATTCTCCCAAAGCCCACATTTCTTCTCCTTTTTTTCAAACTTCATCTCCCTAAAGTGAAGTCAATAGTCACATCAGCGTCGGTTCATAGTGTTGGAATGAAAGATGATCTCCATTTTTTTCTCCTTTAAAAGAATCTGGATGCATTACACATTATTATTATTATTTTACTTTTACTGCTGTGTGGTGGATTCAGGATTAGGTAATCTGTCCACTCATTGTTGAAAGCAGAGAAAAAATATTTCAGCATCTTTTAAAAAAAGTGCAATATTGTTGATCATGTTTAGTGGATTGGATGGTTGCTCGCTATATAGTAATAATATTATTATTACTATGATTGTACGCATTTATATGTCCATATGTACCTCTTTGCTTACTACACTACTACCTATATATAATCTTCAATACATTTTATGCATATTTTTTTGTTGGTCGTGTACTTGTACTTGTTTGTTGTGATATTTGATAACGCGTAATTTTCCTTATCTTGTTACCTAATACCAATATAAAAAAAAATATCAGCCACACTTTCAGATTGTCTTCTTGTTTTTGTGGTAGAAGAGATCATGTTCTTTTTTACCTTTACTGTGATTCCCTATCTATCAGGATGGTCATCTTTTAACATCATCTCTTGTCTTCTCTTCTCTCTCTCTCTCCCTCTCTAGATCATCTTCTTTTGCTCATCGACAACATTCCCTCAAATTTTTTTTCTGCTTTAACATGTTTATGACTTGAAGAAGTAAAAAAAATGCCTAAAAATTGTTCATCATCTGTTCAGTTTCAGGTGAGTAGTGAGCAGTGCTGTTGGAAATGTTGTTACACATTTTTACATTGTTGCAATGCTACATATTATTCCCTATCTTATCTCATTGTTTGTTGCTGATGTTGTTGTAAATATGTAAATAAAATGTTATACAGCTCACTTAAAAAGAGTTTGCATCGCGCATTCAATTTCATTTCATCATCATTCAATTCCACAACCTTTTTAAGAGTTATTGATGATTTTTATAATGTACAATTTAAACAGATACTTCAAAGATTCTCCTGCCCTGTCGCTTTTTTTTCTCTGCCGTTTGTTTGTGTGTGGCAATTAAGGAGCAAGAGCGATGAGCAGCATCAGCAGCAGCGTTCCAAAGGGTAATATGATTTTTTTAAAGAAAAAAGGGGTTAGGCTTTGTTTAAAGTACGATAGAAATTCTTCAAGACGAGTTGAAGGGCAATCAAATGTCATAAAAATTCCGGGGTCGTTGTTTTCATTGCTTAGCATCTTCCAGTAAGTCAGTCCAGTATAGTGGTGGCTGTCGTGAGTCAACTGTTTAAAAAATAAACAAGGTTTCCCTTCTTGCACAGGTCACTAGACCACATCACACAGTTTTCATAAAGTTTTCGTTTTTTTTTTCTACCAAGTGATTTGGGTTAAGATTATTGCTCCAATTTAGCCATTTCATTAACCACCTTACATTTTGTATACATCCCTTGTACAAAAGCCCTTAACCATGTTTTTACTTTGTTGCGCTACTACTCCACTTGAGGCTATAGCTTCCATTAACTATTATTGTCCAGTCGCTGTAGTGTATACAATTTTTTTATACATTACATGAAACCAGCACAAATCCTTTTCTGAAATCGAAATAAAAAGCTTAGAACTTTATTTTTAAAAGAAAACAACCAACAAACGGGAAGTATATGAGGATGGAGGTTTTTTTTATTATTTTACACACCAGAGTAAATTCAGGTAGAAAAATGGTTTATATGACTGAGTGACTGTGTGCCTGTGCTTGCGCATTGAACATCGTGCATGCCACCATCTCCAGTTTTATTACTATTTCACCTTTAAAACCACCACCACAAACCGAGAAAAGAAGTCAACCACAATTATCACAAAAAATATAATATAAGAACAGAGGTATTATAATAATAATAATAAATTGCCAAGCAAAGAAAACATGCTGCCACATATATACAATTTTGCTCCGTAAAGAACCTTTAAGGAATTTTTATTAGTACCAAACGAAAGGTATTAAAAAATCGTCTCTCTTATGGCTGGATGTACACTACATTATTATACAAAACGGGTAGAAAAATTGTGAAGAAAAAGTGTTCACATATCTATCAAGCAACCGTATAGTATGGAACATGATTCTAAAAAAAAGAATTGCCATGAGTCTCTCAACTAACTAGTCATGTTGTTGGTCTCCTCTTGTTTAGGTCCTCCTCATCTCTAAATTTTTATGTATTTTATATTACGATTACGCTCATTTTTACCTTCCTCTGGTCTGCTCTGGTGTTGTTTCATGTCTTGTTGATTGTTGAGCCACATAAAAATGAAAAGGACACACACAGAACATTGTTTTAGACAAGCAAGCTTACTCATTCCAGCCTTCAGAAAAAGATAAATGCGACCTTACAGCACATACATATTATTACACTTCTTACGCAAACACACTGTCTCAGAAGAAGAAAAGAAAACCTCTGGCTATATGAAGCACCAGTTTCAAGTAAAGCCTTTAAAAAAAAGTTTGGTGAGCAAAGCAGTAAAATACATAAAGTCAAATTGTTGCAAGTTAAAAAGTACGACTATCTTGCATGCAACAACATAGGCAACAGACAGAGCAACAACGTTACAAAAACAATGTCCCAAATGAAACGACATATAAATCGTTCCATCTTGTCGTAAGATTCGTGAGCTGCTCTTCACTCGCTGCTTACTACTCCTGACCATTTTGTATATTTTTTTTACTAAAGCTGTTGATACGATACTATTCAAACTGAAACATGTAATAATTTCACCAGAGAGAAGAGCAGTAACAGTAGAGTCATAGCCAGAATGAAAAAACGACCACACAATAATCCCCGAATATAAAACTGTACGAGAGAGAATGAGACGATGATGAGCCAGAAAGAGAGAGAGAAAAAAAGTCAACAATGAAGAAAAAAGGTGTATTTTTCTCATTCTTTCATGGTGGACAGTGGATCATCATCATGATGACCATTCGTCGAAAAAATATCTGTCGCCATTCGAATTCTAACGTACTTCTTATGACAACGACGGACGACAAGGATGATGGTCATTTTTGAAGAAGAGAGAAATTATGAATTTTTATTTTTCAGCATCTACACACCACCACCGCCGCCACTACTATACTTTTTGATATCTTCTCTGTTTTGTTTCTCTAGGTAAAAACTTGACCGACATGTTTTTGAAGCTCATCATCATCATCGTCATCTTCATATTATCACGAGAAATTATATGAAAAAAAAAAGATTTTGTACTTTTGGCATTACTGGTAAAGAGCTTAGTTTTATTCGGTTCGGATAATATGAACGGAGGAGCGAAATGCAAATGAGCCTCCAAAAGAGACATGTTCATGTTGTGTATGTAATATTTTGTTTGGTGGAGGTCTTCCCAACTCTCTTTCTGTATGTTTGTCGATATTAAAAACAAAATGCTCAATAATTATTAGAAAGAACTGCTCAACAATATGTCCTGTCCTGTCGTCTGTAAGTCTTAGCCAACTTTTCAAAGAATTATAAGAAACTTCTTGTCACAATTTATATTCCATTGCTCCTTTCAGTCGTAAAACCCGTAAAAAACTTACATGCACCTCAAAAAGACATGTAGTTAGGTATATGAATTATATATATGCGTGCCCATGATAAGAATGTATGTAATATACGTAGTACACAGATATCCGTAATAAAAACAATAAAGTAAACTCCTTCTCAACTCGTTTTCTAACAGCTTATATGTATAACTCATTGTGTTGGAAAATGTTCTGCTTTTTTATATATAGTGTATTTTATAGGTGGAGAGAACAAGAACAACACTGATGCTCATTCAATTCAATTCATATCATCATTATGATGACAATGATCATGTTGAATGTTGAAACAAGTTCCAAAAAAAGTTGTCTCCCTCCAGCTTTCGGTTTTTATATGCATACTATATAGTATATAATACAGGGTAAAGAAGACGATGGCTGAGAGGAGTCCCCTGATTTATTCATTTCCTCATCATCATGATCATTGAAGCATTCCTTTCTGTCATGAGACTCACTACTCTAGCACCACCACCACCATCACTAGCTCACTCACTAATCCTAAGTACATCAACAATCACAATAATAATCGTCGTACTTGTTTTGTCTAACCCATCATGTTCCTCAGGTAGAAAACGGATTATTGGATAGATTTATGATCGGCTACATATAAACTTTTAAAATGCCTAATTCCAATAATCGTGTAGTAGTAGTAGTAGGGGCAGGCAGGTAAAAGTGTCCATGCAGCCCTGTAGCCTCATTTTCTGCCTTTCTTATCGTCATCGCTGAAGGAAAATTAATAATGTTAGCTTGTTTTATGGTTCACTGATAATGAGCTCTTTCTTTGATCGCCACCATCACAGTTACCGGTAAAACATGTGTACGTATATAGGCATGCATAAATATTAAGTAACGTAGTATCCAGAGACTTTAGCATGTTTGTTTGTCTGTCTGTCCCTTCTGAGGACTCTGGCTTTTTTCTTTAAATTCGAAATTACAATTTACGAGAGTCAATTATACATAATAGTTAAACCAGAAAAAAAAGATATTTAAAAGATTAAGCATTATGTGGGCCAAAAATTTTCAGCTTCTTTTTTTACACTGTTTTATCAACTTTTTGTTTAACAGTTTTGTCAACCAGTCATTTATACATATTATGAGTTCACTTCTTTTTGTCTTCTTTGAATTTTTATTATTATTTTTATTCTTATTCTTATTCTTACTTCACAACAAAAGTTGCACTGCTCATTAATAACTCTTCAAGCAAGAGAAAGAAGAACGGAGAGAAATAATGATGACGACAGACCATGGTCCCTTATATTTTTTCATCTTCCATCGATCGATGGCAGAGAGTCCCTTTTTTACTCTGGAGACAATATCTGACGTGGAAAAAAGGGGAAAAGTCCAACTTGGGAGTCGCCGTAATCAATCACAACGAAGAAAAAAAAATGATCAAGGAAAGAGACAAGACGATCGCCAAGATCTTAAAGGGAAACTTTGTAATAACTATCTATCTGCTATGTCGTAATCGCAATGCATGTTTTTTTTACTTCCAAAGCAAAAGAAGAACCCTATTTCCTATTTATATAAAGGACTGGTTACCTGTGGGACAATTTTTTTCCGGAACAACGGGAACCGCTCGGTCAGAAAATTTACTGCTTAACTTACGTGATTTATACCAATACGAATTGGGTAATGGGTTATCATGTAAAACTGCATTATATTTTAACTCTTTCATTGCATTGTTAGTCTGATATGACGATGACGCAATAATTATGCAATGCACCAAGCGTGTCATTTCACTTTAAGAAAAAGAGACAAGCCAACTCCCAATTCTTTTTGACTATGAATACCTCGTGGTACTTTGTTGTGACCATTTATTTCTGGATTTTTCAAGGATTACATATCGATTATATATTTTTTTATTGAATCTGATACGAGTTCAAGCGGAAAAATGTCTTCTTGGCTCACTTGCATGCATGCTGGCTGACTGGTGACGACTGTGTGAGTTGAAAATGATGGATAATAGAGACGTGAGACGCTGCTGATGTTGATGATGACAAGAGAGAGAGAAGTCCATGACGATGACTCTCAAGAGAGAAGAGAAAAGAGAGAGAGAGGGAGGATAGGTTGATAGATGGATGGATTAGTATGATGATGAGAAACATGAAATGATAATGACATTAAGAGGACGGTCATGATGATGAAGAGCTGATACTGATGATTATTCCACTTTTGATCCTTATTAAAGTATACATAACATAAATAAGATGATGATGATTACGAGAATTTTTGATATTCAATCCAAAATAAGTGTCGTTTTCGTCTCATGATGTCTCTACATTATTATTTTTTCCAGCAGTAGTACAGTGGTTGTCGCTTGCTTACTCCTTTTTTTTCTCTCTCTCTCTTTTCAGCCTAATTATTTGGAAGAATAATTGGATGAGCGTTTCTCAGGCGTGTTGTTGAGTCGTTCTCGTTGTCGTCGTCCAGAAAAGTGACACATGACAGGAGGAGTGAACTGTTTTGCATGATTACTAGTACTTCCAGTTGTTTGAGTTCAAGAGAGAGAGAGAGAGAAAGAGTAAAAAGAGCTGTGATTGCATGATGCATGTGAGAACAATAAAATTACTAGCTCTCTTCTGCCTAATCTAATTTCAGAATTAAGGTACATACCTAAACAGATAGGCTGGATGACTGGGGGAAAAGAGAAGAAGAAAAGGAATGGAGAACGGAGAATATTATGAATGAGCAGGACAAGTTATACAGGAGGAATGAATGAGGAAGCAGGAAAAACTAACAAACACAACAGCAGGAGCAAATCAAGATTGAGATAAAATACTAATAAGAAGCAGCAGCAGCAAGAATACTACACACAGAGCACACACATGCCTTTCTCTATATGCCATCATCAAGATGTAGGTACTTCAGTTCAGCAGTCGTCTCTTATTTCTGTGTTGTTGATTAACAAACGGGGGAAAAGTATGAATGGTTGTTGTTGGTTAGTTGGTTTTGACTTGCCAGTTTTGTGTTTGCGTGGTTTGATGAGAATTTTTTGGGGAAGCAAAGAAGGGAAAGACACGAAGTAAACGCTTTTTTGGAAAATAATGAATAGGTTCTACTACTGCATACTTTGTGTAGTGATTCTATGCTGCTACTACTACTACAACAAGTAGTTTTTACAGTGATGATTATGATGAATATGTATATGTGTACAAGTTTGTTGGAAGATGGAAGGAAATAATGGAATTCTCTTTTTTTGCGTAGGACTACAAATAAAAGAGAACGTTTTGCTGGAAAGAGCAGCATTGCAATGCAAAAGGGAATAATGTAGAGCCCACTCCCCAAAATAAGTTTGCGTTCTTGTTCTTATTACTGCTGAGATTCTTTTGACCATTTTATGCCATCCATCTTTGTTTCAGACTGACTGCAGTTCTAGTAGTAGTTGAACGTAGAATTGCTGCGATTTTATGTGAATGTGAGCGTTAGCCAGGCAGACCAGGCCAGCGTTGTTATTACGGAACATGAAGAAAAGAGCAAACGAGCAAGGAACGGTCGAAGTAGAGAGATGAACGGGAATGATAAGAGAAGACACATCGAGAAGATCGAACTTTGAGGAAGGAGAAGAAGAAGACAACTTTGTGAATCTGACTGAATCATCATTGCCATAATACATATATATGTATGTATGAGAGCACGGATGATTCCTTGAAAAAAGAGAGCAGAGCAAGCAAACTCGGGAAAGGAAGGACAAACGCAGAGAGAGAGAGATACTGCCACCGATTCGATGATGCTGTTGGAATTGGTTTGTTGGATGGAATTGGAATGGAAAACTTTTTCCAAATGGATGGAGAAACTGAGAGATAGATAAATAGCTTTGCGCTCACTGTACTGCAAGTAAAAGTTTGACAGGGGATGAGAGAGAGAGGGAGGGAGGGAGAGAGGGAGAGAGAAAATGCGATCAAACTGAAAAGATCTTGTCAGTCGATGAGTTTGAGTTTCGATCGAATTTTTTTTACAATTGTAAAGAATTGTAGAATTGAGGCTTTTTATCATTTCGTGTCTTTATTTTTAAAAACAAGTTTATCTATTTGTTACAATTTATTTTTTATTCGTGTTTAAAATGAATTTACATAAATTTATTAGTGTTTTATGTAAATATTCCCTGCTTGCAAATCAGCAATTTACCATGTCATAATTTGAAAAACGTGAGAAAGCGCTTTTTATCTTTGTTGCATGAACTGCATTTTCCAGATTTACGATAAAACAACAAACATGAACCGTATGAACTCACCCATCAAAACAAGAGAATGAGAATGAGTGAAGGGTGCATTAAGAAGAATTGGATGACGATGTTCTACTTGATAGTTTTTCTCGATTAAACGTGACCATTGATTAGTCGAGGTGATATTTTTAGTAGCAAAAAGCAAATTTACATTTTTTCCCCTTGATTTCACCCATTTTGACGGTGAGTGTGTTTACAAACAAAACAGAAAATTATTGAGCTTTTAAACAATGATTTAATCTGACTCATGGCTCATTCATTAAGATAAATCTAAATGGAGAAATGGCATGTCCCATTTTTCACAATAAATTAATGTTGATAATCAGAACAAACAAGACAAGCATGTCATATTTGCACGAGAAGGTGGAAATTGGAGAAGACAAATTTCCTAATCAAATCAACCGACATGAAACCGCATCCCTTTTATTATCATTACTACATGAAAAATTGGACGTGGTCGGTCACTTCATCATCACAATTGCCACCAACCACATCACCACCACCACCGCTTTATACTGTTGACTGTTGTGTATTGCCCGCAGTATTAATATTACAAGTGACTGACACTTTTTCAAGTACGGAGAATGAGTAGATAATGATGAAATGATGCTTTCAACTTTAGAAAACGGATTGAAAGAGAAGAGAGTAGCCAGTGGCCGGTACCGTGGTGTATTCAACTTTTTCAAGAAACATTTTTGAAGCAAGATGGATTTTGACGGACATGATGATGAGGATTGAGTTGAGAAACAAGCAGGAATAGTAGTAGTAGTAGTGAGTCGGTGAGTGACTCCGTTCGTTCTCCGTTTGTATTTACGTCTTTCTTCTTTTCCTCTTTTTTTTGATGCGATGCGATGTGGTTTGGTTTGGCTAATGATGATCGCCGCGATGATGTTGATGATGATACCTTGTCATAATTATTGTAATCACCAGGCCACGCTCACTCGCTTTGTTTTAAAGCACCAATTACCACGTTTTTACTGACGACTGACAACAAAGCAACAGTAGTTTTGAGGCTAGTGCAGCAAGTAGAATCATGCAATTTACAGTAAAATTAAAGGGTTAAGACTGATTGTTATGATGTGTGTGCGTTGTTGTTATTGCTCCTCTGCTTTGTGCAGTCAAAGTCTAACCCACCATCTTACAATAATTTTTTGTAATATATTTTTTTTGTTTCTCTTCTTCTTCTCATCATCATTATCATCCCAATGCTAAAAAAGAAACTAAACCGAAGAAAATCCTTCCGTTGCTGCTTCTTAATACTTTAATACCCTCATTTTACCTATTCACTGGTTTCCTTTACAGATCTAATCAAAAGTAATAGAAGAAAAATAAATAAATCGTATGAAAAAGAAGTTGGCTTTTAAAAGAAATTAAAAAATGTTGCTGTTTATTGTTTTGTGCATATATAGCCACATTAACAAATTGGTCGGTAAATTGAGTTCTTTTATAATCATATTTTTCCCTCTTTCTGAAAGTCATACACAACTTTCGAAAATGTGGTCTTATAAATAATAATACCCCAGAGTTGCTGTTTCTTTATTCTACAGATAGACAAATATTATACTGTGGTGGAAAATAGGTAATAATAAGTAAGTTTATTTGTGTTCCGTAAAATGGACAATTTCAAACGCATTATTCACACATTAATCCTATTCATTCTATTACAGGCCACTGACTATGAGTGTATGACTGAATGCATACCTGTTAAGTAAAGCATTAGATGTGTTTATTAGATAAATGGACATTATTATAATGGTGGGTAAATAAAACCTGAAGAATGCAGCAGTAAGAAAAAGTCAAGAAATATTCAAATCCAAAAGTTAAATAGAAAGCGGACTGAAACAAGCGTGCAAAATGACGATGATGACGAAAAAGGCAAGCCAAATAGGGGCAAATAGCTCATATTTTAACCGCGTTTTATAGGAAAATCAGAACTAAAGTAGGGAACTGAAATTAAAAGCTCAAATACTTTTATTAATCCGTTTCTCACGTTCAACTGTACAATCAGTTTACTCTCTGACCTCCAAGTCAAATGTCATTAGGGAACGTTCATAAAATACGTAACGGGGGTAGGGGTAGGGAGGGGTCAAATGCCGCGTTACGGAGTTGTACGCAGGGGGAGGGAGGGGTCAAATGCCGCGTTACG